>QGMK01000219.1:0-33766 GCA_007825345.1 Lachnellula suecica
CGCCTCCGCCATAGCCCTCGAATGGGACCTCCTCGTCTCAGCGCAACAAGCCCTCCGCCACCACCTCATCCCCCTCACCTCCCTCGTCTCCCGCGCCCTCGACATCGCCGACGAAGACGAAGCCGGGTCCTCCGAGATCCGCACGAGCATCGTAAACACCGTGATGCGCTACCTAGACACCGACTCGCTGCTCTGCTGGGCGCCGGAAGCAGACCCGGACCCGCCCGGCTACGAAGTGCACGTCGCGCGCACAGAGAGTCTTCGCTCGATCCAGATGCGGACGGCGCAGCCTATTATTTCGTTCTTGACGACTAAGGTGTGGCCCGGGGTGGAGATCGTGCCTGTGCTGGACGAGGGCAGCATTATGCCGCGGGCGCAGCCGCAGATGACGAAGGACGTGATACGGGGGTGGGTTCATGGGCTGCCGGCTTTTGAGCTTGCGGGGCTGGAGAGGGGCGTGTTGGCGGGGAAGGGGCTTCTGGGGGCGGTGAGGCTGCTGGTGGAGTGGAGTGCGGAGTTGGGGCATTTGAGGGATGGGGAGGAGAGGAGTTTTGGGGTGGAGGAGGCGGCGAGGGCGGCGAGTCTGGAGGTTGCGTGGCAGACGGGGATGTGGGGGGAGGTCGAGGATACGCATGATGTTGAGAAGGAGGATGTGAAGAGGCAGTTGGGAAGTGTGATTTTACTTGTCTCAGGGGAGCAACAGTAGGATGGTTGTGTGTATCAGAAGAGTTTGTACAAAATGTACATTATCTGTTAGATGAAGAATTAGATGAAGAATTGGATGAATAAAACACATTCATGTTAAGTAAAAACTTGTTCCCTCAGGCGCCTGTGAACTGAAAGTTGAGATAACAGGATTTCAAAGACGGATTTCAAAGACGAATTTCTCTTCAGTATCATGAACCTAGTTTGCGCAGATGGCACTAATCAACTTAGCCCCTTGTAAATTTGTTACATCGCAGCACTCACTAAAAACATAGAGACATGCAAATAGTTGCAGTAATCCGAACGCAAATTGGTATTATAAGAGCGGAGACGCTATCCACAAAACCGAAACCCATCTCTCTCAACCTCTCATCATAAAACTCCATGAAAATGCTAGCAAGTCTAATCTATAAACCAACGCCTGACCAAATGCAAAAGTCTATAAGTGCCGTCATACATTAAACTCCAAATGCTGAACCTAATGCCTGTCCCGATTCTGCAAAATGTGCAGTCTCCTTCCCTCGTCATCTCCAGCGTGTACAGCGGGTCCGTGAATAGGCGTAAACCCGATACTCGCCATCGGATTTCCTCTTTCCCTTCCGGGACTCACACTGTTTGGCACCTCTGCATGGATGTTGCTAAAAGCGCGCTGTGGACTTGGTGGGGCTGAGACAGCAGAGTCGTAGTTTGGTACTGCTTCAATGTAACTCATTCCCCTGACTGGTGTCTTGACAGCCGTGCCATATGAGGGGACTTTGGTCAGGTCTCCCATTTCTGTGAAATCGATATGTTCAGGTGTGTGCTGGCCACTCGTCATTGTCGAGACTCCGTTCCGGTGTTCGTCTTCCTCGCTGGTCCGACGGCTCAATGCAGTACTGTGCTGACCCGAGTGGCTGTGTGCCCCAAAGTATCCAGCATCAGAGTCCCGTGACGAGTGATGTGGAGTGTGGGCACCTGATCCAGTACCAGGATATCTTCCTAGGAAACTGCTGTTACGTGGAAGCGAGTTCAGGTTCTGAAGTCTGGATGATAAGGCTGCTGGTGGTACAGCGCCAGCTGGGTGAGCGGCTTCGTCAAGTGAAGCAAGATTCTCTGATGAACCATGCCGTGATTGACTGTAAAATGGAGTGCCTCTTCCAGATTGGGGTTGGGGCGCTGGTGTCATAAAGCCTGACTGATCCATATCGGCGTAAAGTTGATCCAAAACATGTTGACCGTACAATGGCGGGGCATACTGTACAACATCTCTCGATTGTGTACTCATTGGGGTCTGGTCGACAAGAGCCCCTTGGGCATCTAAGGGCATATTTGGGGAGATGAAAATCGTTATAGGAAGTGTTGCACGAAGCTAGAGTCGTCAATTTCATCACTTAAAATGCACAGAAGAGAACTTACTTCAGAGACATGCCCATCTGGGTTGTGTAAAGCAATCGTAAACTTAACCTTGTGCCGTATTTTGATGCCGTGAACGTCCACATCCTGTAGGTATCTACTGAGTCTCTTTGGCAAAGGCATCTCCTCCTTCAACACATAACCATCTTGCCCGCTCTCGTCTAACATATCACGATAATGCTCTTCCTCGTTGACTTCAAAAGTCCAAGAATCAATATCCCGCTGATATTTGTAGCTCCTTTCTGAATGTGCTGTGGCGCCAGGAAGAGTGAATTCTTGTGATTCTGTCAAAAGACACTTAATCTGCCCAATTTTCAGCCCTTTGAGTAACGACGTAAACCTCATCTCCACACTGATAGATGTCCCAAATATGATTGCCTTCTGGGGAATCATAAGTTGATATTCGATTTTGTTGGGCCAGATATTTTCGACCGTCATAGCGTGTGCCAGTTCCAAAGCAGATGGATCCAGAGTTCGTACCACTCGCACAGGTTTCCAACAATGTAGATCATATGCCAGTTTCCCCCTAGCCACCGTACCCTTCAGCTTGTATATGACATGACTGTCAGGTAAGCCCTCCACGCTCTCCGCCATCGATCCAGGTATGACCAGTTCGAAAGGCCACTCATAATTGCCAGCAGGTAGGATTGTGGTGCCTTTGGAAGAGGATCCGGATCCACCACTACCCACAAACGGTGCCCATCTATGACTGAATATTTCGGTTGCTTTGTTGACTCGATCATTCGATATTCCGCTCGCCGTCATTCGCGTATCGGTCCAGCTGCAGTTCTGTTAGCCGGACGAAACCTAAATCGCTGAGGTCGTCCGTTCTTACCCAACCTTCAAACTCCCAATCATTCGCAGGTGCACATCTTCGACCTTCAAAGCTGAGGGCAGACACAGCACCACCACACCCTTAAGAATTTGACTTGAGGCTTCATTTTCGCCCCCGCGGAGGACTATAACTTCATTTTCGAGGCTACATAAAGTCAGCAAATACCCACAACTTGGAGCTGAAACCATACCGAATTTCGAAGAGGGTCGCGCTACCTTTTCCTGTTACTCCTGAGAAGAAAGAAGGCATGGTTGAATCTATGGAATCCAAAGGGAGAGGTTGCAGGCTCAAAAATATTTAGGAGGGGGGTGTTGCTGTCGGACACAATATAATGACTGTGTTTTACGAGTCAAGTAGCAGGAGTGACGGACAGCAAATGCTGTTAAAAGGTTCTGGAAGGTGCAACTCAACCTGCAACTGCTTCACGCTTTCACAAGCCAAAGTAAATAGCAGGCTCGCAGGGCGCCAAGGCAGGCAGTCTAGAAAAGGCTCTTCTTCGATCTTTCCCTGGTCGCGCACAGGGCGGAAGCTGCCTCACGAATCGTCGCCGTCACCGCGAAAAGGACCGGCGGGCAAATTCCACTTTTTATTTAGGGGTCGTGAGTCTAATAAGGGAGTCTTACTGTAGGGAGAGGCTTCAAAGGGGACCTAAAGGAGACCGCCAGGAGAATTGTCCTTGTCCGGCGGGGCGGGCCAGAGCAGGTGGTGGCACTGGTGGGGGTTGCGTGACGATTTTAAGTGCAAGTGCAAGTAGCAAGTGCCCCCAACAATATTGGGAAGAGCACGTCCCGAAAGGAAGTGTTATTCTGCGTCTTGATTCCTATTTCTTGTCTCTCGCCGGCGTAGTGAAATCTTCCGAGGGGGTGGAGTAGTCAACTCCATGACGAAGCAATCTATCGAAGGCTGATGCTGATGCTGATGCCGATGCTCAGCACTCTACTGTACCGGTACGAGGTAGCTGCAGCACCTTAGCAACATACCAACACATGTCGGCGGTCGGCGTCGGGATACCTACCTACTACCTACCCTGTCCAGCGATCGCACACTATCGGCCCAATCGAGCCATCCACACCAAGGTGGCGGCATGTTAAAGTGATGTTATCGTGTTATGGCTACCGAAGTATTTTATACAATTTACAAGGTCATCCCATGTGTCAATCCTCCCCTGCATAAGGTTGCATGTGGTGTTCTAGCCGCACGTTCTCAAAGGCGTACGGAGTTCATGTTATCATTTTCTGTTCTACAAGCCATCTATCTCGTCCTCCTCTCTCAAGTCCAAACTCAACACATGCTTGAAGCAGCTGACAGAATGTCACATCAGGAAATCTGCCAGCAAGCCAGCCAACCAACAGTTGCAACCATGACTCTCAGTTGCGTCATTGGAGGGACAGAAACGTGATTTGTTGAAAGCGGACAGTGCTCGCAAGGTTCAAGGAAAATTCTGAAGATAAGATCCCGCCGATAAAAAGGGTCCTGGTGGTCTGCGCTGAAACAAGAGCAGCCACATTTTCGAAGTAGCTAACCCTTCAAAACCCGCTCTCAGTGGGGGAAACTCAAGCGCGTAGAAATTGATTGTAACAAAATAGTTTGGTAAGAATTTATACGATATGAGATATTTCATTCCCGTCTCCAAATGGGTACGAAGACCTTTCGAGGAACTTTGTACACGTGCCATGCTCCTTCGCAAACTTAGTTCCCTACCGAACAGATCCGGATCTGATGTGGCGTTTTTAGCTGCGTTCACGTGACGAACCAATTTTTAATCATCACCATGTTGAATCTCAAGGGAGCATACCTAGATGGTGATCCTCAATACAGCATCATTTGTTCGTCATGTTATATTCGAAAGTAGGTGTCCTTTATCGAAGAGAGGTCACCGCCAGTCATGTGGCGACCTTCAAGGATCTTCTCACATGAGCCGAGGTGGTCGGACAGAATGATGCCCCGGTTCCATCATATTTTTTACTTTGCAGCGCACAAACTTTGAAGATATTCCAAAGGCACGGAGCCGTGTTTCACAGGAAGGCGGCTTTTCGGAGTTAGCGAGTGCCGTGTCTCCTCAGTTTCCTTTCTGATTGGGCCTGTTCTTCCGCATGAATGCATTCTTCCCCTCAATACTACTGTGTATCATACATACCACAATCCCCTCTTCTATCATCGATAAAAGCACAACTTCCTATTCGATTCATCGACATCTTTTCCTCGGGACTTTCCTGTTCCTTAGATTCAACGTTGTTCTCCTGATCTTACTCGGGCTATTTTCTCTGAGCCGAAACAAAATGGGACACGTCTATACCTTTGGCATCATCCTGGGTGTCCTGTTTTTAGCCAGGCAGGCTATCAGCTACATTTCCGCCGCCCGCTTTAAGAAGAGGCATGGCTGCAAACTTGCACGCCAGATACCACAACGTGAAACCATTATTGGCTATGACTTCTATCGCGAGAGGGTCGAGTCATCGAAGAACAAGACTTTCCTAGAGAACACGAAGAAACGGCATGATACATACGGTGCGACGTGGACGGCCAGTACGATGGGAAGGCGATTCTACTCCACAATTGAGCCCGATAATGTCAAGACGGTTTTGGCCACCAATTTCAAGGAATATGGAGTGGGGTCGAGGCTAAAAGCCTTTGGCCCTCTCTTGGGGGAAGGAATCTTCACCACCGGTACGTGTATTAGCATCTTCGACTGATTTTGTTTTAACGTAAGAGCAGATGGTGCCCAGTGGGAGCATTCAAGGGCGCTTGTGCGTCCAAATTTCACCAGAGCTCAAGTGGCTGATCTCGATACTTTCGAGACACATATCCAGAAGCTCATCGGCAAAATTCCCACGAATGGTTCAACTATTGATCTGCAAACTCTCTTCTTCCAACTCACCCTAGATTCCGCAACCGAGTTCCTTTTCGGGGAGACCGTGGCTTCCCTTACCAGCCCAGAAGGATCGCCCCAGCAACAGTTCGGAAAAATGTTTGATCTGGCCCAAGTCCGGATAGGTGCTAGAGCTCGTCTGGGTAATCTTGTCATTTTCCACCGGGACCCAGAGTTCACCGCGGCCTGTAAGATTGTTCACAACTTTGTTGATGGCATCATCAATCGCGCACTGGAGAAGGCTGAACCCGTGGACATGGAGAAGTCGATAGACGGCACCGGGAAGAAGGAAAATTACATCTTTTTGACCGAGATGCTGAAGACTACACGGGATCCCAAGCAGCTGAGAGAGGAGCTTTTGAACATCCTTCTCGCTGGACGAGACACGACCGCAAGTCTCCTTAGTCACACATTCCATGTCCTAGCCCGGCGTCCAGATATCTGGAACAAGCTCAAGGCCGAAATCGACGAACTCGGCGGCGAGAAGCCAGACTATGAAACCTTGCGAAATCTGAAATACCTCAAATGGGTGCTCAATGAATGTAAGTAACTAGGCCAATCATTTTGGATCCCGCACTAACGACCCAGCTCTCCGTCTGTTCCCCGTCGTGCCCTCCAACGGCAGATTCGCGAAGAAAGACACAGTACTACCGCGGGGCGGCGGCGCCAATGGCGAATCGCCCCTTTTCATTCCAAAGGGCGGCATTGTAATGTACTCCGTGTATGTAATGCACAGGCGCGAAGATATCTACGGCCCCGACGCCCTCGAATTCCGCCCAGAGAGATGGGCCCCTGAAGAGAATCTCAGACCGGGCTGGGGTTACCTACCTTTCAACGGAGGCCCAAGAATTTGCGTCGGACAGCAGTTTGCGCTCACTGAGGCCAGCTATACGATTGTCAGGATCCTGCAGGAGTTTGCGGCTATTGAGAGTAAGTCAATCGACTTCCATTTACTTCCCCCTTTCGGCCTTGGAATTTCCATAGACAGCCCTGAAGTTCTTTCTCTTGCCACGAGCTACAAAACTAATAGCTCACTCTAGGTCGAGACAGCACCGCCTGGGTCGAAGGCCTAAGCCTAACAATGTCCAGCGGCAACGGCGTAAAGGTATCCATGATTCCCAAGTAAGAAGGAAACATGTCGTCTGTATATTCAATTTGCCAAGGCACCTTTAGCGAATCCGAGTCAGACTATAGTATTAAAAGATGAAGTATCCAATCAGACCGGGGTGGGTCGTCAGCCTGCAAGTGATCGTCGATGTGCACACTTGAGATGTGCAACAAACTTGAGCAAAGCGCCGCTTTCCGAGCTGACGGTTGGAAATAGATTTCGGCGTCGTATCATATGGGAGGATGACAGCCCTGCCGATATCAGAATGATGCGCGATTCAGGAGTATGACCCACTTTGCGTGGGGGACATGGATGCGTGATGCCATCATGCGGGTGAGAGTTTAGTCGCACTAGACGTTTCTCACTCACACCACATTCACTACTCTCCAAAGATTCCAGAAAAGATTGAGGCGGTTGCTGATACTATCTTGAAAATTATATGTCATTTCAAAAGAGCTGTCTTATAACTAGCTCTCCCCGAAACCTGGATATTCCCTTCTGCCCGCTCATCAAAGATGGACTCAAAACTCCGGGTCAACTCCGGGTCCCTTATGCAATCCTCTACAATCATGACCATCAACATCCCATCTAATAAGATGATGTTTTCCCAATTCAACTATGCAAGGGCTCCATAATAAGCCCCATCTTCACTTCAACCTCAAAGGAAGATCTGTCAGCGGTGACTCCTCCTCATCAGCACTGATCTTAAACCACCCCCCCTTTTCCCACGTATCATTGCCATACAGCAAGAACTCCCTCGACGGCCTGTCCTGCGAAGCCGCCATGATCGCTTCCAAGCGCGAGAAATCAATGGGTTTAAGGATCCACCCGTCGAAGCCCGTGCTGAGGTACTCCTCGAGGCACGCCTCCGCGAGCGAGGCCGAGACGGCGATGATGGGGGATGCGGCCGTAGGCCGTGGCTTGCGGGGAGAGGACGGGGTGCTCGGCTTGCTCGAAGGCGCGGATGAGGCGTGTGGAGCCGGCGCCGTCGACGAGAGGCATCTGCTGGGTGTTAGTGTTGCATTAAAGAAAAAGAGAAGATTGGGCCTCGTACCTGGAGATCCATGAGGATGATATCGTAGGCCATGGGAGTTCTCTTGAATGTGTCTGCGCACACTTGCCCGTCAGCCGTCACTTTCACCGTGTGGCCCCGTTTCGTCAACCTGGTTTCCAACAAGCGACTGTTCAGCGGGTTGTCTTCGGCGATCAGAACATTGAACTTCTGCCGCTTGATGCCAATCTCTGGGAAGGGGAAGCGGCTGGAGTTGATATAGAGGTCGTCAGGGAAGGACATGCCGGAGTACTCTGTGCCGGGCGTTCCTACCATCGGGGTTGTGGAAATGGTGTTCGTGATATCGATCGGCCCCGGGTGAGCAGCTGCTGCTGCTTCTCGTCCTTTTCGGAATGCTGCTGCTATAGGGTTGTTTGCAATATCGCTTGGGGGTGTGGGGAGTGACAACTCTATTGGAGCTTTCTTGGGATCGATTTGCAGCGCTTTTCGGAATGGAATCTTGACAGCGACTCGAGTTCCTACCCCCGGCTCTGATGACATGCAGATCTGCCCAGAATTGAGCCGTACGAATCTCGCGGTGAAAGCTAGTCCCAAGCCAAGAGACGTTGGTCGTAGATGTTCTGGCTCTTTAGTGAGGTCGTTGGGGAGCATGCTTTCATCCTCGTCTAAGACCTGTTCGAGATCCTGAAAGATACTATCGAGCTCCTGTTCTGTGAGACCCTTTCCCTCGTCTTGAAAAAATATCTCGATCAAGGTGTGTGTTTCTGCGGTGCTGATATGCCGGAGCCCGACTCGGATCATCTTGCCACAGCCATGTTCAATGGAGTTGGTTAACAGATTAGAAAGTACCTGTCTGAGACCTGCAGGATCGCAACGGACAGTGTCTAGCACGGCCTCGTCGTCATGCAGCTCGACCTCCACCTCTCGCCGAATGCACTCTTCCTTGAACGCCTCGCTCAAGTCAGAAATCGTTCTTTTCAAGTCGACGTTTTCTTCGTGGACTTTGAAGTCTATCTCTTCAACTTCGGTCAAACTCAAAAGGTCATTGACCACAAAAACGAGTGATTTTGAAGCTTGCAATGACCTCTGCAAGTGATGTCGCGCTCGCTCATCCAAACGCTCTTCGAGAGCTACTTCTAGATAGTTGATGATGCTGTTCAACGGTGTTCGCACTGAGCATGATTAGCTCAGAGCGAGTACATTTTTAAAGGATGCAATACCTTCGTGTCCAGCATTTCGAATGAGAAGTCGTGTCATGCGATTTCTCTGTACGATAGAATCCTTCTGCCTCCAAACTTCTATGAACCTTCCATATAATGTACTTAAAACAGCAGCAGACTCGACTACATCAGAATTAGCGCGCCATGAATCAACTCTCGAATCTTGTCAACAAAACGAACCTTGATCTTCGTTCCACTCTCGACTCGTCCCAACGACCTGCTGGCTCCATTTGGAAAAACTGCTTCTAGGCTCCAAGTATGCACTCTTACCAGATCCTTCTTTCTCATTGGGGTTGCCGGCCCAAAATATTTCTTTTTCCTTTGTCTTTCGGAAGAATACCAGGAAGTCGGAGCCATTTATAGCCAAGGGGACTACCAGCATCCCCACCAATATCTCAATGCCCGGTTCATACCCGATATCCGAGCAATCCTTTGTGACATTCTGGGTTGCAAAAATCTCCGTAAAAGACCGCTGCCGGATGTATTGAAGGAGTGCAATTGCCTCGTTGTACGCGGACAGTTTTCCAATCGTCCTCGCCTCCCCCTTCATCGCCAAGAAGCCAAAATCGGCGTCGAACATATTTAAGAGGTCCGAAGAAGAGGCGGCAATAAAGGCGGTGGGTGAGGTTTTCTTGGGTGCTGCAGACAGTGGCTTGCGCACTTTGATACGAGCCGCATACAACAGCTTTTCAATGTGAGTCGAGCAGACCTTTCCTAACGATCTACACAGCTCTCTCACAGGTAGCGATACACGCAGGCCTGCCCCGTAGTTATGGCAACTTATCAAGCCCCAGAATTTGTTATCGACCATCAGAGAGATCGACATCGTCGCTCTCACCTGCATGTTCAGGAGATATTTGATGTGAATCGGGGACATGGCTCTCAAATAGGAGTGCTTCATATCCAACGGCGTTTCCGCATCTTCGAGTGTTCTGCACATCAACCTGACCGTGTCCTCATCTCGGTCGTAGAGGACTCGTATTTTGTTGATCACGTAAAGCTCTCGTGCTTGGGGAGGAATGTCGGAAGCTGGAAAGTGGAGGTTGAGATACGAGTCTGTCGTAGCTTTTGGATGATAATATTCCGCTACCACGCAACCCCTGAAAATATCAGTTCTCGAGTCTCTCGCAAGGGCCTTCGACATAAGAAAGAAAACAGATTCCTAGCGTGTGAAATATCTACCCGCTAAAGATACTTTTATGAGATTGCTTACGCATTGGTTTCGTCGAATCGATAAATCTGATTGCGAGAAGAGTCAGTAACTGCAAGGTATTTCGAAGAAAATCAAGAAAGGGGCATCGGAGGTTGGGAGGTATTAAAGAAGGCAAAGATCGTGCGGTGATAATTCGAAAGGTTCTAGTATCTTACCATCACGCGATGAAAGCTCGTTAATTCATGAACTAAACCAACGGTTATGTCCAGAAGTTGAGTCAAGGTGGTGGCCTTTGCCATCTGTGCCTGCATTTCGCAGAGGATGTGAAATAACTCCATTGAGCCCAGCTGTCTGCCGGTTTCGCGGTTGAGTGGGAGAGGTTTGCTTTTGAGGGTTTGCTGCTTTTGTTCTGCTTTGGGAGGGTCATTATTTGTTGCCGACACAGGCTCATTGGGCAAAACAGGTTCTATCGACTGAAAGACGTCGTTTTTGGGTTCGAACTCGCAAATAATGAGATCAGATCCTGCGTTGAAATGGACGGCGCAGAAAAGAGGCCGAGGTGCTCCGAGAAGGCTCGTTAATGATATTGTAAAAACATCTGGATTCGTTCTCGAATCGTCCTCGGGGGTCCATGTGCGTATCGATCTAGCCCTTGTAACAAATTCTTTCTTGTCACTTCGAACCAGGATATCGGTGAAGCATCGCAGTTCGAATAATGCTTCCGGATTCAGACCGGTTATGTTTTCCGAATTTTCACTAACAACTCGAACCACAAAAATGCCCTCGGAACTTTCTCTGATGGCAATGAGAGCGCCGAATCGCTGGATTGCTCCAGGCATGTGAATGGGTTCGTCCTCGCAGCGGAATACCTGGTCTCCCAGAGTCTCTTTGACAGCCCCTCCATCTGGACCGTTGCCTGAAAAATATCCAAATCTGCTGGTAACGAAATAATCCCCCGCGGGCTTAGTGGTCTGCGCGGGCCGAAGTGTACTGATAAGTGGTGGCTCTTCGACATCGAGTTCTCTCGAATCTAGCTTTGGAGGTCTGCTGGGAGAAGACTGTGATGCTGATGATTGTGAGGAACTATCACTTGCTGCTGGACAAGCTGTTAATGAATAGAACTCCAGGAGCAATAGGGAAATGAGGTCTTACGCGGTGCGGCTATTTGTCTGCTGGAAACCTCTATTCGAATAGGAAATACCCTCTCGATTCTGGGCAGCGGAACAGCTGTAGCTATTGTTTCTTCAGCATCCGCCTCTGTCGCGCTGGTAGCCTCTTGTTCCACCTCAGCGGCTTGGGGAGCCATATTCAGCTCTCGTCGAGTGAGCAAATGTTCAATTCTGACCAGAGTGCATTGAAAATACTGTATCGTATTGAAGCCAAAAGTTCGAAAAGTTGCAATGGACTTTGAGTTTCAGATCCAGAGCATGGGTACAGCAAGATAAAAGTCGCAAGCGGATCGGCCTGCATTAAGGTCGGGTAGTTTAACAAGGGTCCACCAGGTCTAAGATTCCAATGTGCTAAGAAGATGGCCAAATGTCTTTACCACTATTTTGGCTCGAGGGACCCCTCACCCCGCAAGAGACTTCGTTTTGAGGACGAGTAGACTTCAAAAACAACGTCTACAGAAGAGCTTTCAAAGAAGAAAATCTTCAAAATAAGCACTTCCTGAAATACATTTACCAAAAGACCTAGGCAGAACCCATCTTGACCTTGCGTATCTAAATTAAAAATACCTAATATATTAGGGGCCGCCACGCAGACCAGGAGAAGAGCCCCCCGATGGGAGGCATCCGTGCGCTGTAGCTCTATGATACAGTAGACTGGGGGTGCGTGGGCTTTGAAACCCCCCGAGAATGTTTAAATGCTGGAAATCGGGCGCTATAAATTTACAGGAGCAGCTCCGCCACAAGCACGATTCGGTCTGCTGCACTTGCTGATAGACACCAGTATCAATCGCGCGGAGCCACAGCGGTCGAATCACTACTTATTCACAGCAATACGGAGCCTCAAAAGCAACTCTGCCTTGGGCTCCTCTCGGACAGAAGACACATGTCAACCTTGAGAGACAGGCATACCCTTCTGATGATTGCTGGACCTGCAGCTGCCACAGACGCTTTGATGCTGACACGCCATGGTCTGGCCAAACGCGTAGTCATGGACATCGTAAATCTGGATTTAAGAATGGCAGAAGACGACCGATGATCACTAGATCCTATCAAATTACTGTATTGAGAAATAAGGTTTGCCATGACTCAATTAAGTTCATGCTGAGACCCTTATGCACTCTGCTGAACTTTAGCAGAGGGCAGCCGGCTGTGGTGCCGTTCAGTCGGCAGATACTAAATGAATGAAGGACTCAGCGAGTAAGGGGTCAAAAGCTGTTGAGAGAGAGGGGGAGGGAGAACGGAAAATACAGAATGCAAGACAAGCAAAATATAATTGAAAGGCGGGGATGAGACGGGGCGCGAAGCGCGAGGGTGGAGTGCGGGTAGGGACGTGCCACAAGTGGGCCCTTCCCAACCTCTCCGTAGGAGAAATAAATCTCCGATCCAAGCCAACAGCCATATTTCAGATTATTTTCACAGAAAGCCAACCTCGCGGTGGACGACAATAGACCACTTACTGGACGTTTACAGTAAAGCAGCATCTGAAATTCGACACGAATAATAATAATGTTCTGTACTATAGAAGCCCAATGTGGAAAGTTATTTTTGTTACTTTTCTAACATATGAACTAAGTTCAAACTTTGTCCTTTCGTCTATAACATAGGAGACTTTAGGAAGTTAGATATATACTCAACTAACCAGCTTGAGCAGGTTATTATTATTGCTATTTCCAGTGCGCTTAACGGGGCTCAGAAACCTACTTACAGAGTGAGCTCCTTCAGCAGCCGAGGCACTCCTTCGAGAAATGTTCTGCTGCTTAACGAACTCTCCCTGCCGCCTACCGCGGACGCTCACTCCGGAACCTTCGTTTGTTCACTAAGGTGCGTACGGTACGGAGCAAGCTTTTCGGTAAGAGGTTGGGCACCAAGCCGAGTACGAGATTTAACACCGTTCTAGTCTCATCACAGGTCTCGAACGCAAAGCTTCTGATAATTATCTTCATTGGCACTACTGCTGACTGACTCAAGGAAAGCATATCTATGCATGGTATCAACGAAGAGACGAATCTTCCCATGTGTCCCACTATTAATGAGACACCTCCAAACTCCGTATAATACAACGTCGTCGCATCAAAAGCCTTCATTCTCATTTTGTGTCTCGCTCACCAAAACTCCCCTACACTCTCCTGGTTTCTCCTTTCAATGATCATCTGTGAGCCATGACCTCGGTGCGTCCGCTCCTATGCCAGACAGCGACGAGGGCACCTGTGGATCGGAGTTAGTATTGTTTCTTTAGGAATATTGAGGAGTAAAATAGGAGTAAATTGGGAGTGGAGTTGACTTACCACAGTGACCACACTTATGCTCGCAATCTTTGAACCAGGAAGCAAGGTAAGGAATGCAGCCCAAGCAGAAGCAGAAGCAGCAGAGGGCAGCGGAAAGACTGTGCGGAAATTGAATTAGCCGGAATCCCTGAACCTCGAGACAAGAGAACTTACTGCGTAGTACCACCCGACACAAACTCCGTCCTCGTCATCTCACGCACACCACAGACAGGACAGTCGATAGGCGCAGGGCCCTGCTGCAGAGAAGCGAGCGGGGTTGCAATCTGATAGTTGTTTCTCGGGGCGGCGTTGGGTTGCGGGCCCTTTGACAGGACTTCAGGAGCATAATTTCCCTGAGGAGGATGCTGCTGGGCATAACCCTGAGGCTGCTGGCCATTGTATTGCTCATGACCCGGGTAGCCCGCCGACTTTTCGTTGAATGCTGCTCCTGGTGAAGCCTCATAGCCAGGAGGGCTTGGTGCGACTTGGATACCGGAATTCATAGTTTGGATAGTCTCGCGAGGAGCTGCGGTGGTAAGAGGGTCGTGTGTTGGGTGAGGACTGGTAATGCCTGTGAGCTGAGGAGATACAGTGCCTACTTGAGGAGAGGCACCGGTGACTTGAGGTGAGACGGCTTCGTGGGTTGAGTAGGGAGGTTCGGTTTGCGATGTTGGATACGACATGTTGACTGGGGAGAAGAGGATATAATAAGTACTTCGAAGAATTGAATGCACGTGTAGCTTACCAAGGAGTAAGTGCGAGGCGCAAGCAATTGAGCAATGTCAGATTGAATTTAAAAAAAGAATTAGTCAGGAGAAGCAGGCGCCTTCGTATACTTTTGAAGAACCGAATGCTGTGCCTTTTGGGAAATTACGTGAAACGCGCCTGCACTTAGCTGTCAATCTTCACAAGGATACGATCAGAACCCGCGGATTCGTCCCTGATAGCACAGCCCTACGAAGGAAGGCGAATGGGAACCTTGCAGCTGATGGAGATCACATCCACTCTACGCACACACGCTTGTATCAAGGCGTGAAGGTCTGCGAGTTGGTGCCCTGCTACTCTTGTTGGGGCATAAGCTGGCGAGGCTGTTCAAAAATAGTTGTGAGAACTTGCGCGAATTTGACGTAGGCCGAGGCCCCCTATCGGCAGCAAGCCACGACGTTGTATGGGGCTGATTTTGGCTGCGGCTCAGCGAATCCTCCGCGTTTCAAGCGAATGGAAGGCTTTTGAGCTGCTACGAGGTATCTGGGGAGTCGGGACAGATATCCATCACAAACCCCGCATTTACTGAATATACTCACAAGAAGGTGTTGCATAGTTCGAAGTTCCAATTTTTATGATCATGTGTTTGGGAATTGCTATATTAGACATTACTTCCGCCTTAGCTTCTTCTTTTCAAGCTTCAAATCCCTATCGATTTGATTCAAAAGAGGTATCACAAAGCATCTCAAAATTTCTCCCCAGTAGTCGCCGGAGCCGCACTCACAGGAGTCGCCGCTGTAGGTGAAGCAACAGTTTCCCCACCCGTCACGCCCGAGGTCTGTATTGGGGCTGGCTGTTTCCCTTCTGCCACGCTCCCTTCAGCATAGGCCGGTGGCATGGAGACAACCCTCTTCTCGTCGGGGCTGACGGGAGAAGACGGCGTACTGCTATACGCTTCGGTCGTCGGGCCAGCACCGGCAGCAGCGCGGATAACCTCGAACCACTTCTGCGCATCGGCAGCTGTGTGTGCCTTGAATGCAATCTCAGACGTCCCCGACAGTTTGCTCCCGAGGCCCTTGCTCACATCCTTGCCCTTGACATGGAACTTTTCGCCGTTCGTGGTACCGATCGTAGCCTCTGGAAGGTAGATGGAAATCTGTGGAACGGGATCTTTCTTCAGATATTCATTATCCTTGAACTCGTGGAGGTATTTGGAAGGCGTTACAACGTAGTATCCGGATGAATAACCACTCATGCTCAGCTTGTTGCGAGATTTTCTTTCGAGGGTACCTTCGATCAAAGGCTTCGTGCTCTTATGGTCTTGGTTTGGGAATGCGATGCCGTCAATGGTACGCTCGCCCGCGCTGGGGTCGACAAGCAAATTGCCATTTCTTCCAACAAAACGTGTCCATTCGAAATCAGGAGGAACCCGTTGAGCGGTGCCAAGGATATCTGCATACAGCTGCTCCTCTTTCTGGGCCTGTCCACCAACGATCTGGTTGAACGCCATCAGTGCTTGCTGAATAACCTCAATAACATGTGCCTCGAATTGAGCAAAGTTTTGCTGCACCGATATGAGATCGTGGCGGTTGTTGTTCTCGTGCAAAACCTGAGTTGCCAGTCTATGAAGCACCCCTCGGTGAACGACATAAGGATCTTCTGAGGAAGCAATCCTGCCACCGCTGGACTCAAAGTTCGCTGTTTGCTGACCTAAAAGCTCGATGTGCTTTTGGGTTGTGTTCCGGGCCTTATCGACTTCCTTGGCGCCTTTGGAAGCGCCAGAAGCCAATTCCTTCGACTTGTTCTTGATTTCTTTGTGTAAACGATCGAGGATAGGGAGGACGGAGCCTTTGAGATTCTTTTCGGTTTCCACATGAGTATTGACTAACCCCTGGTTGTGAATTAGTAGATGGCTTCACGGGAGAAATCTCTTTGGCGCGTACCTGGGTGTTTTGTCTCATGTTCTCGAATAATCCAGCCATACCTCCCAAATCCTGGTCAAAATGGTGACCCTCCTTTAAGGGACTCGAAATGGTCTGCAGAAGTTAGAATAACGGCCGTTAATATGGGGTTTTAGCCTACCTTTAACACTTTCTCGTATTCTTTTCCATTCGCCTTGTTGGCCTTCTCGATAGCTCCCACGTAGTCCTCGAGATATCCCACCGCATGTTTCCAAGCTTGCAGACGCTCTGCTAGAAGTTCCGTAGTCTGTGACGGGGCTCTGTCAGTACTGTATGTGGTTTGCGAAGATATCCGGGGGCACTCACGTCTTTGGGATCGGTGGTTGGGACGGCATCGCCGTCGCTCATGGCGCTGGAAGTCGAAACTTGGCGGTTGGGCATTGTCACCGGGTGCGACCCAGGAAGTCCGGCCTTTTCAGACATAGTGGTGAGTTGTCTGCGCATCTTGATTAGTCTTCTGTTGTTCTGATGGTGGTGTTGATGAGGACGAAACACATACGTTCTGAATATGGAACGTGGGGCTGGAAGCTCTGGTAATTTCGTATTCCTGCTTGGCAGTTCAAGTGGATACCTTTGATGGAACGTTCACTTTTCAAATTTGATGTCTGATATGATATGGAGATTTCGTAGGGAAGGTGAGCAAATGTAAATATGTAACTGAATTATTTGCAATGACCGATACCTAGGTAGCTTTATTATAGAAGTTCTAAGGGTCCTTCTAGTTCATCCATAACTTCGCGCTGGCATCATTAGAATCAACACCTACGTCATCGCAATCATTCAAAACAGCGAACGAGCTTCTAACGCTCGACACAGCCACGCCGCCGGCGCGAACCAAGAGACCCTTTATTTTCCTCCTTTAAGCCGTAGCGCCAACTGTATCTAATGGACACCCGCGTGGCCTTTCGCAGGACCCCGAGATTCGTAACCGCAAAACAGGGCAGCGGCATCTGAACCGTGCAAACTGGCCAATTATTTTGAATCCGGATGCTTTTGAGATCAGCGGTATGCGGGGGAATATCCTTGCTCCCCTGTGGCTGTTCGTGTCGATCTCACGAGATGGGACGTTCTTAGGCAAGGAGGTGGGTATCGAGGGTTCATATCCCGGCCCGGCAGTGAGTAACAAAATTGCTTTTACAGTTGTCCAGTAATCATGTGAAAGTCCACGGTTCGACTGTCAGTTTTGACCAGAGTATTCTCTACCCTTTGAGAATTGTAGATGTCTCGCAATATATGGGACATATAGGGGATACAACTTCACCTTACATTGAATGAGCATTGAGGCTTGAAGAGAGACGTGGGGAGCAGGCACTTCCCAGCGTGTCAAAAGATAGATATTTCTATTCGAGTACTACCTCACTTCAATAGCATGCTCTCCCCCATCTACACTCAAGACAACGCCATCACCCACAAGCTGCGGGATCATCGTTCGTGGCACAGGCTTCCCATCAACCTCAATGCTCGGCCACTTCCCATTCGCCAAACAAGGTAAAATAAGCTGCCCAGTCGTTCCTTCCGGCACATTATAACTAAGATTATACCCGCCTCCTTCCAGCTGCCAACTAGCCTGGAATTTGCCTAAACCAGTCGTAAAGCCCCCCTCAGCAAAACTTAGATCTCCAAACTGAGGAGCAAGCTTCCACTCCTTGCCCACCAGCCCAACAACACTGAGACCGAGGACATATGTCGTGAGTCCAGACGTCGGGCCCGAACTCCAGCCGTGGGAGTGCGAGACGTAGCTCGAATCGTAATCGTACCCCCGCGAAGACCGATACCCAAACGTGCCATTCTGCAAATAGCCCTCGATGACCGTACTCTGCGTGCCATTCGGGTTGTTCAGATACCAACCCCAGCAGCGTCTAATGAGGTCCAGCGCGCGCGCTGTCTGGCCGATGGAAAAGTGGGCTTGGATTTCGAAGCTGGAGATGAAGGGGGAGATGTTGCCGGGCAGCTCGGGCGTGACGGCGCCGATGGGTGTCCAGTTCTTAAGCAGATTGCTGGAGATACTCTCTGCTTTTTGGGAGGTATCGACGACGTCGAAGAGGATGGCCATGCTGTTGGCGTCTTGTGGGTGCAAAGTTGTGGCGGTGGCGTTGTCTTTGAAGGCACCGTAGCTGGTGTCAAAGCAGTATTCGTTGATTGCTGTTTTGAGGGAGGCTGCTCGGGTGTTCCATGTTGCGTTAAGGCTGGGTTGTCCGGCCCAGATGGACAGGTCTGCTCCAGTAATGAGAGTTCGGTATAGACTAGATATGTTAGGAAAGTATGTCCATAGGGATGAAAAGACGTACATCATGTTTGGCTCACTGCCATTGAAACCTGTCTGCCACCGTGCCCAATCTCGCAAGCCAGTAACATTCAAGAGGCCGCTCTCTCCAACCTTGTCGTAAATGAAGTCCATCGCCAGCAGATATTTGGCCCAATTTTGGGAGAGCCATGCGGTATCATTAGTGTAAAGGACATAGTTATAGCTGCCAATCATGGTCCACATGTGATAAGTGTCCGAGCCAAGCTGTAGAAGAGGCGGGCCCGCTTCTGGGAATGCGCCAGTAGTAGGATTCTATAGCCACAGTTAACACTATAGCATTTGTGCGGATTTGAGAATCCGGGAAAATTCTAAGCCATATGGAAAATAAGCTTACCTGATTATCATACATAACCTGCAGGGCATTCTTCACAGCAGTGAGATCTCCAACGCTGACAAACGTAGACGGGACCGCTACTCCCATATCTCCAGGCCACACGGCTCTATCTCTCTTTGCGCCATCTACAATGATAGTATCTCCGGGTCCAAGTGTCCCGTTATTGGCCCATCCAGTTGTCAGGAACGGTACTTGTCTTCCGGTGTTAGGTGGCACGTTATTAGTTTGCAATGTGTAAGCACCGCTATACCAGATCTTGTTGAGGAGCTCATCGCTGGAATGAAAGTATCCCTGGTAAGCTCGGAGATTTGCTACAGAGAAAGGAATCAGTATTTTACCCCAATTTCTAAAGGATTATAAGGAAGTCTTAGGGACAAAATCCCCAAAGCCCTACACGCTGGACGAACTTACACCAAGTCGGTTCGAACCCAATTTCTAATTGGATATCCTTGATCTCAACTGACGCAGAGCTATTCGTAACCAAGAAAATCGTCAGGTAACGGAACCCCCCACGCAGACTAAGATCAGGCATCGTATAGGTCCCCGTACCCGACCTATTAAACGAAGCATAAAGAGCCCCATCAGGACCCGCAAACTTCCCATTCGACGAATCTGACCATTCCCCGATCCAATTCTTGCCTTCTGTGAACGCGAGCCCCAACTTTCCCGGTCCTGTACTAGAATAATTGAGATGTACCAAGCCTCCAACTTCAATGCCAAAGTCGAATACCAATTGAGAGCCGTTCCCTGAAAGCGTGGCGTTTCCGGGGAAGGAAGATATCACTTCGCCGGTTTGCAGGGAGAGGATCGACTTTGGAGATACGGAACGTGAGGATGGCGAGTAGATATTTGACTCCCAGGTTCCGGGGAATGCGGTATCGCTCGGACCGCTACATGTTGTATTCTTCCAGCAATCTTGCGCCTGGGAGGTGTGGAAGAGGAGGAGAGTGGCCAGGAGGCCGAGTACGCGGGGAAGAGCCATGGTGTCGTGGAGCTGAAGAGCCCCAAAGCTGGGGTAAAAGTAGCATTATATAAAAATAGTTTGGACAACAATAACAAAATTAAAATTATGTTCGGTGAAACAGATACACCGAGAGAAAGTAATTTTCCGCCCCGGATGAATGTCTGAAAGGCGGGGAAGAGCATCGCGAATTCGCCATAGAAAGCCGCGGCCATAACAAAGTCTATGCGTATCTTTAAGTTTCAACAAAAGAAATACAAACCGCAGACGAGAAAGTTTCCAATCGCGCTTAGAAGAACATTGAGGTTTGTAAAGCTAGACACAACTAAACGATTCAGTGATGCTGGTGTACCTGAGCACGTCCGAGCCCGTCCATGAAATTGTGGGGTACAGCTTGCTTTTTCGCCTTGACATAAAACGACTTTACGCCACTGAGGTCATTCACAGCAGACGGCATGGAAAGTGAGAGAGATACACCTGTTTCTTACTCGTAGGGGCTTTTGTATTTGGGATACTAATCCTCAGGCTGCTTCTCATGTCTTGGCTCTGACTTAGACCGCTTGCAACGTGAGCAAACATTGAAAGGGCAAAGTTTTAAAGAAGTTGAGATACCGAAGCTGAAAACAAAGGAGGCCTAGAGGCTTACAAATTGAAGTGCACCTCCTACTGTTGGTAAAGAATCCAGAAAAAAATATGTAGGAAAACCATGGAGATTGCTTCAATAACACAAGCAGAGTCCACGATCAGGAAACAGAAGGAGCACTCACAAACTTGTGTTGATATACAGTTCGGTTCTACTCCTTTCCACGTCAACTTTTCATAAACATCGCGGACTAGAGGACGGATCCAGCAATGCCACAATCTATGCTTAAGCGCTGGTGGGTCTAATCCGGATTTAAGGTTGGAGAGTTTCTCCTGGAACAGTGGACCAGCTGACTGTTTTCTTGGCTTTAGATTGATCTGGGAAATGGGCGCGGGAGGCGTGGTGCTCTAGCCATGGCTGCTGCATGCAAGAGCAGAAAGCACAGAAACAGACGTCGTGCTCTGGTACGGTACGCAGGTACGAGAGAATAGGGGCCCCCGATAATGTAGCTATTCCTATCATCTGTTTGCTGTGGTGCAGCAGCAAGGCTACACTGCAGCCGCTGTCAAAGCCGCCTGCGCGTCATACAGGATACAGGCTGCCAGTGCTGGCCGTGCCAATGCCGGGTGCCGTTTCTCTAGGCCCCGGCCCCTAAACCTAAGCAAAGGCACAGGGGTTTGGTACCGTTGGACGCTGGACGCTGGAAGCCATCTCGAAGGCGAAGAAGTGGAGTGGGCACAGGGCATTCCTTCAAGCAGCAGGGGAGTTTTCCACCGTGATATGAATACCGGTACATACTGTAGAGAATATAGCTGTCCAGACCAGCCGTAATCCCAAGAGAACGCGGATCGACTGTTATGGCCCTTGTGGTGATACGGCTCTGATTAAATTGCAAAGCCTTTTCCGTTCTCCTCGCTTTTCCAAGGAACAGAACAGAACAGACCAGGCTCTGCTCTCTCTGGTGGCTCTCCTTTTCGGGGGCCGCTTTTCACTACAGTAAGCGAATCTGGCGCCCGACGACCTCTCCACTGCACCTTTACCTCTACCGTATCTCAGCTCAAGTCCAGATCCTACAGCATTCCCAAGCCTTCGATTTCATGGCCATGACAATATATCGTGCCGACCCGACCTCTTAACCCGTCCGCGATATCCGATATCCTTACACCACGCCTACACTTCCTTAACGACGTGACGAGCATCCCGATGAGAAGACCGTCCAGGGCCCGAATTGAGCGTCCGGTGCTAGTTGCAGCGCAGCAAGGGGAGCATTCCTTGGAGAACAACTCCGATGAAGGTACGTCTGCGTCTGCGCCTGCATCTGTAGCCTCCAGAATTTGAATCAGTGGGGGCGTGTATTCAATGTCGGCCTGCTGTCTGTCGCCTGCCTCACTTTGTGTCTGTCGTAGCCCCCGCCAGTGCACGCGAGCAGGACACAACACCACACGTCGTTCCACGAATCTCTGCGCCAGATCTCGCCTCAAGCTATAGCTGACCCTTTCCCCCATCTGCAGACTTCATCCAGACCTCGAGAAATTGGCGGCAGTTTCGCCAGCAGACGCGGACATGGTGCCCAACTCTCCATAAGTGACACCAACCACCACGTCACAGAGGCCATCGGCGACATGTATGGCGACGACGACGACTACTCGAAACGCGACTCACGCCCTTTAAGTTTTGTATCCTCGCCGCTGCACGATTCCATCGATGGAGCAGCCCCATATCCCGACTCGAATCAAAACTCCAGATCGCGGCCGGGACCGAGTCCGAATGGCACCCCGTCCATGAAGTCACATACATCTCCCGGCATGATGCAGAGCCCAAGAAGCAACTCATTTGATAAAGGGCAGCTCTCGCCCTCGCTATCTCTGCGGGATCGAAATACAACCGACACCGCAAATGCGCAATTCCCTCTCAATGATATTGACTACGAATCGAATCCAGCTGCCGTTGCGCAGGAGCTCAGCAACTTACAAGCCCTGCGGCGCATGTCGATGGATGTTGGGAATACAAGTGATCCAGATCTACCTTCATTTCAGGGAGTTTCTTTAATGCCCTCTGTTGCGCCCACCGGCGATGATAATGAAGATGATCCTTCAAGGTTATTTTGGGTTCCGGCCAGAGTGCATCCCGAACTTGCCCCTATGGAGTTCAAAACGTTTCTAGAAAATAGAGTGCAGTCGATTAAGAGACGTTCTGGAGATCAAACATCTTTGTCGCCTGATGGACTGGATAGAAGCGAATCTGGGGGGAGTTTACGGAGGAAAAAGTCTATGTTATCTCGCCAGATTAACAATGATGGCGGACGAGGGGCCGTTGGATACAAAGATGGAGCTGAGCAAATCGAGAGACAGAAATCTCTCTCATCCAATCAGGCACCAGATTTGAAAATTGCAGATTTGCAGGAGCTCGATGCACTGGTTAGGGACCCTTCAAAGGCTATGAAGAAACTGAGCTTGGATACTGGGAATCGACAAGGCCCAAATGCAGAAGTTTCATCATTAGAGGACATGCCAATATTGCCACAGCGCCCGGGATAGGGCTGAGGAGGTCTACACGGACAACATACAGGAGGGGAAGCTTAAGGAAGGGCGAGAGAGTACCATTTTCGAAGCGAGCTGGGTCTTTAAGGGGAGATACGGACGGAGAAGAGTCCCCACTATCCTCACCGATTGATGGACGTCCATCCATTGGATTCCCTCTTACCAAAGTTCAATCCGAGCCAACTACTACTGAGAACTTCTCACGGCCGAATCGTGGAGCACGTCGATTGCAGAACCTACAGCAAAGCGATCCAAACGCTTCAAGCACAGATGCTAAAGCTGCGGAAGGGCTCGGAGTACGGGATGCAAACCCAGTGATCACCGAATCCCCTAGTCAGCCCCCCCAGCAAATACCTCCAAGAAATATGACCTCCCCAAGAAATGATACGACGCCTGTTCCCCGGATTATCGAAACCCCGCCACCTGAAAATCCCACGGAAGCAGTTACTACTCAAGTCAAACCATCACAGAAATTTCCAGAGAGATCATCTTCACAGACGCCTCCTAAATCTCTTCAAAAACAACCCGTCATAGAGCCGCCTGCGAAGTCCAACAGACGGCCTGGTATGGATCGTCAGAACTCTTCTAACAAAATCGTGCTGAAGTCGTTAGCTCCATCACAAACCCTGAACGATATGGCCCAGCATCCTTCACCACTTCCTGGAGACACATCAAGAACTGATACTCTTACATTCATCCCCACGCTCGAAGAAAAGAAACCCGAGAAGAAATCCAAGAAAGACAAGGATGATTCAGAGCACTCGGGATCGAGGAAGACAAGCTGGGGCTGGTTTAAAGGAAGCGACGAGAGAGAGAAAAAGGACAAGAAGAAGGAGAAGGTGGACGATCAAAAAGAGAGCAAACGAGGAAAGGCCAAAGTTTCCTTGGATAAGACCCACGACGGTGCTCGCTTGGATGTTCTACAATCTACCCTGGAACCTGTTGTTCCTAGAGGCCGGGAAAGTTTATTGCTAGACCGTGACAGCATGGATAATAAACTACAAGACGAAAGGAAAAAGGAGAGCAGTCGCAAATCTGGTGGCGAGAACAAGAAAGAGAAAGACGGTCTATTCTCCTCCTTTTTCGGTGGCGGCAAGAAAAAGAGCGACCGTAACTCGGGCGACAAGAAAGACAGTTCATTACGAACCCTCTCACCAGACCCTCCCCACCGCGAGCTTAGGCCTGATGTCGATTACCAATGGACAAGATTTACGATACTCGAAGAAAGGGCCATATACCGAATGGCCCACATTAAATTGGCGAACCCACGGCGGGCACTGTACAGCCAAGTCCTCCTCAGCAATTTCATGTACTCGTACTTGGCAAAGGTACAACAGATGCATCCGCAAATGCAAGTTCCCCAGTCAGCAATTCAAAAGAAGCAAGAAGCAGAGCGGAGACAGAAGGAACAAGAGCAGCAGTACCGGGAAGAGCAGCAGCGTCAGCAGGGCGAGGAACAGTATCGCTATGATTACCACAGCGTGGGTGTCCTTATGATTATCCTAGCATCTTTATTTATACTGACTCCTTGCAGGGCATTACCAATTATGCCGAACCGTCACAGAACACCCCTCCTGAGAGTGGGGTAAATTATGTGGATGATTCCCAAATTTACGATTATGACCACCAAGGCGACGGTCAAAGTTCCAATCGACCGCAGTCTCGAGCCTCTCAGCACAGCAATGAGAATGGGTACGGCGACCAATCGCAGCAATATAGTCGACAGGGTAAGGAGTACTATCCGTATGGAAACTCAGAATCCCATGGTCGTAGGGAAGACGACGATGACGACGACGACATGTGGTAAAGGCCTGCATTATGCCACACTTCTTCTTGTCTTTATGCATATATGATGGAGTTTACCGGCGTTCTTTTACATCAGGATGGATCAAGACGCCCCGGATTGGTTTGCGGTGTTCCCAAGGGGGTCTAGTTATTGAAGCATAGCGTCTGGTGGGTTTCTCCGGGTTTTCGCATTGATGATGGCCCTGCTGTCGGGGCTGTTGTAATGTCATCTGCGAGTGCCGGAGTGCACATGTTTATATGTAACATAGATCTAGCATTCGCTACAGAGGCGGCTTCAGTAAATGAAAGCTGATGGACATTCCATCTTGGCATAGATATGTTTGGAAAGTGCTCGCGTTTGTGACCAGACGCATCTATAGCGGAGGAAGCTGGCTAACCAGGTACTTCTCTTATCCGCTAGAATGCCAGAGAGAGATACTTTTCCGCTCTGGTGCAAAGAAGTCCAAATGTCATTCCGCTGAAGTACTGGTCGGTACTTACTTCTCACCTGATATTGTATGACGCCGATTCCTGGGGTACGTGATACAGAACTAGTTATCTGGGATTCAGGATGGTACAGTGGTAGTACAGATACGTAACTAACCGCCTCACTGGATGCGTGCCGTCTTAAAAGGGTAGAAGTCTGCTGCTCTATCAGTCTACAAACATTACTCCTGATGATGGACGATTGGAACTCGAGTAGCGTTCGTGGCTCCGATTGAATAAAAGAATAAAAATCCAAGCTCTTGTATAATGATACATATTCACATTTTCTTTCAAATACTATCCTACACATTTTCTTTCAATAATAAAGGCATTTGATGCCTGAATGTCTTAGAAATGATGAGACATTCACGACGAGGCTGTGATAACCAGGGTCCGCCACCCTCTGCCGAGTCATGTGAAAAGGAGACAAATGTTGCAATTGGCAACGCTTTCCGTGCCATCCGCCAACAATATCTGCTTGCGTGATTGGCTCCCCGCAGAATAAGGCTGGTGGTGTTCTGTACCCGGATGGCTTGCGAAATCGGTAGGCACACAGCGTGACCGTTTGCTTGGCCGGTGCGCGAGTCGAAGATGGGATGGCATGATGAAGGCGATACTGGTTGATGGCCGGAATGGAAACTCCTACGCTGAACTGAACTACCGCATCCTCGAGTCCATCACATGCACCTGATCGAAAAACAAGTTGGGAGATCGCCAAATGCATCGCCAGTCCGTCAAAACCCCGTAGTAATCGAGGTATCAAGCGAGAGATAAGGATTAGGGGAAGTGATTGTGATAGGAACTGTATGCACGCTTAGTCAGCCTCGGCATACCCATTGTGTACTTTCACTTTCGAAGCTACCCGTCAAAGCTGCATCCGCCCATTGCTGCTTTGCTTCTGCATCGGTCTCTTCTTTCGTCCTCGACCTCGAAGGGAACCTGCAGTTTTCTATCCATCCACCACTTCTCTCCGCCATCGCCATCTTGCCGCAGTCCGCGTTGTGCCTCATTGCCATCCATCTAAGCGCTGCGATCACGAGGACCCAGTTGTGTGGAAGTGGAGCATGACTCTGATCACCAGTATCCGTATCTGAGCTCCCTCCTTCGCACCTCGACCCTCAATCATCAGGACGAGCCGGGCCATTGCAGCTTCGCATCCATAGAAGCCCGCCAAACCTTCAGAAACACACAAAGAAGCACCCGGGCAGAGATGCTTGCTGCCTGAGCTGCCTTCTTAACTGCAGGCCCCAGCTCTCTCCAGTTGCCTACCACCCCCCAACACACCGGGACAGCCACCCCTCGAGCGCTCACCGAACCCAGAACCACCCAGCACATCCCCAACAGTGAATAGACTACGATGGATGCCCAAATCATGCGGTATCCTGGCTTTGCTACCCTCGACATTTAGCCCTACCACTGCTCCCGTGCAAGTGTATTTCCATTAAGACGGTTCGCAGATCCGCAAATAAAACCACAACACCATAGCTTTCTTGCTTTGATCCTGTCAGATTATCCTCATCGATAGACTCGGGAAAATGCATCAACATCCGCGCCCGTCGCCTGTGACGGCCTCGCCAGCCTCGTCTCCTCGAACCAACCCAACCAGAACGAATAACCCGAGAGAAGAAGGCCCCAGCTACCATACCAGAACGAACTCAGATATGCCTGCCTATAACGAGGGGGATGATGGCAGCGGGGATAGTGGGGTCATGGCAACGAACGGTCCTAGCAAAGACTCTATCAAAAAGTTGGACCAAATAATACAGGTACGATTAGGCAGATTTCATCAAATCTAAGAGATGTTTTTGAAGCTAATGCAATGCTCTACAGAACTTTCACACAAAAGCAGCTATTGTTGTGCTGCAATCACGAATGTCGCTTCCCATTGTATACACCAAAGAGGGTTTGAAGAAGGTCAATAAATGGGTAAGCTTTCAGATACGTTTTTGGTAGACGCAATGTCTAAATTGTGGGATTTAATTAGTTCCAAATCGAGACGGACGAGACGTCTGCCTTTCGAGACGATTTGGCCCTATGGAGGACATCCGGGAGTTTTCAAAACCGACCACCACCTCTAATCGTGGAGACATATCTCGACACCTCACAATTGACAAATAGGCATAGCTTGGTCATTGTTGACGACGATGGGAAGCGGTGGGATGTCATGGAGGCATTGAATAACTCAAGTGGATCGAGTGACGGGGGATCTCGTTTGCGGAAGCGAAATACGGAAGTGATTTTGGAAAGATGGAAGATTGAGCTCAAAGATAGTCTGAGTGAACGGACATTCGATTTCTCATCGATGCTACCCACTGTCTACAAGAAGTGTATTGTCTTCTTCCGCTCGCTGTACTCCACAGCCAAATTCACACCGGCCTGGAGATTCGTGAAGATGTTGGCGAAGAGCGGGGCAACAAACAATTTGATGCAAGTCAAATGTCGTGTATTGAGCGGTCCTGTCCAGCCCAGCCGGTTTGATACGCTTACGCATCCTCTGTGCGAGAATGGAGGCCCTGTTACAACCGATTACTTTCTTGGGGAGACGGATACACCTGTGGGACAATTTTCTGCCGAAATATCCTACCGAAATGACTGTAATTTTCGTGTAGACGACTCGGAGTCTATACTCAGTTCAAGATTTATGGGCATCGAAGAGGATTACTTCAAGCCTTCACTAGGGTCAATGGACGATAACCGTCGCCGTTCCGCAAAAACCGAAGTTGGGTCACTGCCTGCTCACAGACACCGCGCTACGGATCATGAGCCAATCCAAGCTTATGGGAGTCTTTCAACTTTCCACGGAGACGCACCTCCCCTGGGATCAAGTCCCATTTCCGCACTTCGTGCTGCCAGGCCCATGGGTTCCGATACGAGCTCACCACCTGTAGATTCACTACCTCGGACCAGGCCTATGCAGACCACTAGAACTTCAATGACATCAACAGAAGCCATTACGATGGCAAGGAGACCTTCTGTATCGTTTCAGCCCTTTAAGGCAGGCTCCTTATCATCATCACCTGGGCGGGGTGGTCATGTGCAAAATACCGCAGAGATGCTACCGCCACAGTCCCCGCAATCTTTACCTCGAACATCCGGTATTAGTGCTTTGACACAAGCTCGGAATCGCTCTTCATTAACCGCCGGAATGCCGGCCACATTAAGGGGTGCACCGCTTGTCCCCGAAAATGTAGTCTCATCTTCCACCTCTAGCTCGCCCAAACCCGCTCCAATAAGCAGGTATAGCAGCAGCTTCACCCATCGGAGGGGCAGATCTTCATTCGGGGGAGCAAGCAAACTTGTTGACGACGATCAAGGGAGTAGCGGAAAACAGAGCTTGTCCTCATCGGCGCAGCCCGGTTCAAGCATTCTGGCGGAAGGTGGAACGGGAGGTAGTTCAGGCTCGTTACAGACCGACGATGAAAATATTTCTGAATTTTTGAAACTTTTGGATAGTAAGAAGAACTTACAGAGCTTTGAGCCTTCTGGGGAGGCATCCGCGAAAAGGACGTCGGCCCAACTCTCAAAGTTCCAATCAATGCGGGAATCAAATAACCTTTTGACAGAGTCAATGTCGTCGTCGACAATGTTGCATCGATCATCAAGCTCCTCAAGTCGACATCTGTCAAGTGTACCGCCCATGGTCGCAGCTACTTCAATGTCAACATCATCATCGCCGGGCAAGCCGGTCTCTCCTCATACGCCTCATACCCCAGCTATACCATCTCGTTTGAGTGCAAATTCCATAGCGGAATACACTGCACCTCGCCAGTTAAGTACCCGAGCCACACAAGAAGCGAGACTAGAAGACGTTGCAGACGATATCCAAGCGAACCAAACGAACGCAATAGATATCCCCACATCGCCGCGGCCGTACTACCCACACGCCCGAAGGTCCAGCTCCGTTGCGCAACAGCATAGAGCTCTTCCTGCAGAGGATGATTTGGGTGATCTTCCATTTGCGATTCATCGTTCTATAAGTCTGGGTGCGGATGAAAGGGAGCCACCTAGTCTGAGTGCGCTGTTGGGAATGGGACAAGCCGCGGAGAGCGAGCCGCCTGCATCGTCTCCCTCACCCTCCCGTATGCTACAGCCTGCTGCTCATATATCAGAATCAGCAGCTATGTCTCACCAAACCTCATCTTCTCTTGAAGCAAATGAAGCTGAAGCTCCGCAAATACCACGTGTATTGTCGGCCGGCTCTACAAACTCTCCATACCGTCCCAGATTAGGTCGGATGGGTGGACGTGGAGTAACACCTCCTCAAAATGGTTCTTACTCAAGCCTTCTTGAGAGGGCTAGCGGCAGCGGTACGAGCGAAAGAGCAGGCGGCAGATATAGCTTTACCAGGACCACGGGGACTTACGAGGCTGACGACGAGCTACTTTTTGACATGAGCGAAATTGGACGTGACCAGTCGAGGAGGAGTATTGAAGAGCCAAGAGGTGGGGGGAGTTTGGGCACCAGTGAGCGCGGTGGCTATGATTCAGGGAGGGGAGGCGACTCTGGCTCAAGCAGTCGAAGAGGAAGCCGCAGGGGGTGGTAACATTTGGTCCTGAAAGATGCAGGAATATCCCATATTCAGCGGAGCAAAGCAGATCTCCCGCCTGGAAAATACGTTCACATTACGATACGCATTATACGACCATTTATGATTTCACGTATACCCAGCGTCACATATTTGAACAGCGCCCGCCTTTGGGAAACTGGAGTTGGGGTTCTGGTCATCCCATCATTTTTCTGGTTTGGCGCCGCGTTGGAGAGGGCAGTTTTACAAATTGTATTGGATGGCAGGATTTGATACCTAAAGGAGTTTTATAAGAGGCAGGGAATAGGATAGGCTTGCGTGTTGAGACGAATTTGAAAATTCTATCAACATGCGTGTGTTTTCAATGGAATATGATCATTTATATGTGTATCGGTTCGTAAGCTACTTTAGTAGGACTGGATTCTTTGGATATATTTATTTCTATTTATATATTGACAGAATTATTTGTACATGCCTCCAGGTTACTGTAAGCCGTGTGAACCTTCCCGGGTTGTGGAGATGTTCGGCAATGTTTCTACCCCGCATTCCGAGCTACTGTATCCCAGCTACCGGTGGTGTTTAGTTGCACCTCTGCGGCATCATGACTTGCATTCTTGCAGCCTCAAAGTCTGCTCAGTCTCAATTGAAGAAACCTCTTTCGTACAGACATACGATATTGACCAGAAAAACCTGCCTCAAAACACAACATCCTCACCTCTCAATCCTTTCCCCGCATTACCCCACCCCTCCATCACCATGGTCTCAGCAGTTCGAATTGCCCCAACGGCAAGCCCTCCCCCTTTATGCATTGAAGCAATCACTGACCTCTCCCAGCGGGCAATCCGCGCCATGAACCTTCTCCGCACAATCCAATACACGCACCCGCCCTCCTGCCCCTGCCACGGCAACCCCTCGCATCATCACCACCACCAGCCCTCCTCCGGCCTCCTCGCGCACGCAAAGCACAACCTGCAGCGCAATTTCGCCACGCCGATCGACCAATCCCGGCAGAAGGAATACGCCTTCGAGATGGCGGCGTCCAGCATCCGCTTCGGGCCCGGCGTGACCAAGGAAGTGGGCATGGATTTCAAGAACATGGGCGCGAAGCGCGTCTGTGTGGTCACGGATAGCACGGTCAGGAATCTTGATGCTATGAGGCAGGTGGAGGAGGGCTTGACGAGGGAGGGTGTTGAGTTTACGGTTTATGATGGGTGTAGAGTTGAGCCGAAGGATAGCTCGTATGTGCCCGTTCCCTTACCAATTTCGAGTTTTCTAATATGTGGTTTATTATAGGATTAAAGCAGCAATTGCTTTTGCTAAACCATATCAGCCAGACGCTTTCCTTGCTGTTGGTGGTGGATCCGTTATTGATACGGCGAAGCTTATGAATCTGTACATCTGCTATCCCGATGCGGACTTTTTAGATTTCGTCAACGCGCCTCTGGGCAAGGGACGTCCGATTGACAAGCCATTGAAGCCTCTTATTGCGGTGCCGACCACAGCAGGCACCGGATCCGAAACTACCGGCACAGCAATCTTTGATCTCGTGGCCAAGCGGGCAAAGACTGGTATTGCACACCGAAATTTGAAGCCGACTCTTGGCATAGTTGATCCTCTTAACACCAGAACCATGCCCCCAGCTGTACATGCCAGCTCCGGATTAGATGTTCTGTGCCACAGTCTTGAGAGTTGGACGGCTATTCCTTATTATGAGCGGACTCCGAGACCTACGAACCCGATCTTGCGACCTGCGTACCAAGGTGCCAATCCCATTAGTGATATCTTCTCTCTGCAAGCTCTCCGAAGCACCGTCAAGTACTTGCCACGAGCTGTTAAGGACCCAGAGGATCACGAGGCCCAGAGCCAAATGTTGCTAGCTGCCACTCTTGCCGGTGTTGGGTTTGGAAACGCAGGTGTACATTTGTGCCACGGTAAGTATTGTTTTCAAACTTAGAGAAACTGATTGCTAACGCAAACACCAGGAATGTCGTACCCAATCTCAGGCCAGAATCCGGGCTACAAACACTCCGGCTACCAAGTCGACGCCCCCATCATCCCGCACGGCGTATCCGTCGCCGTCTCCGCGCCCGCCGTCTTCCGCTTCACGGGCCCCTCAAACCCAGACCGGCACTTGGCAGCCGCCGAAGCCTTCGGCGTCGACATCTCCAACGTAAAGAAAGAAAGCGCAGGCCAAGTGCTTGGCGAAGCCCTCGAGAAATTCCTAGCGGACTTAGGTGATCAGCCGAAGGGCTTGAAAGATTTAGGCTTCAAGAGAGACCATCTGGATGATTTGGTCGAGGGAACGATTCCCCAGGCAAGGGTGTTGATGTTGGCTCCCGGGTTAGCAGAGGAGGTGAACGAGGAAAGGGAACAGCTCAGAAAGTTGTTCGAAGATGCTATGGAACATTAGGAATTTAGAACCCGGAATGTATATACAGTCTTGAATTAAGTACATATTTTGGTGAATCCACATTGGTGCTTACGGAGGCGTTATACTTGCTGCTCGCTACTCGGACTTCAAGTCTCGAACAATCCCACCTTTTGATATCTCAACCACCTAACAAAAAAAAGCATCCCTTCACGGAAATGACGTTGGTAATGTAAGTTTTAAATATGGAACAGAAACCTCGTCGCACTTGCATTTGCATCCTGGAAAAATTACAAGCTAAACTCTGCTTTGGAAGTACGCCTTCGCGCTGTGCTTCGCCGCATATGCCACCACCAAATAGTCCGGAATCAAGCAATAATAAAGACGCAAAATGCAAGCACTTAGAGACGTAAGTGCCTAAACTGCCTAAGCTTATAGCTCTCTCATAAAACAAGGAACGAACTAACACCCCCCAGCAGACCCAAAACCCGCATAGAAAGCGCGACCGACGTGGATTGCTCTTGCTATGGTATTTAAGCCTTTTCCCCCACCTCCCTTTTTTGTGAAAATTGCTCTTGTTTCGTGTAGGAACTCGTGTTCTTGCACCGGCATTCACTCACCCTTCCTTCCTTCCTTCCTTCCGCTTCACAACGCTAATTCACCAAATACAGACGAAGATCTCGCATCGAGTGTAAGCAGCGACGCCTCTGTGCCGGCGCATATGTCTGCTGGTCAGATCCTCTCTCGACCGGATAACAACGACGGGTCTCGGAAACGAGATGAGAGTAATTGGGAGAAGGAGAAGTGTGGAGAAAGCGAGAGGGAAGCAAAAGTGACTGTTCCTGCTTTTTGTACATAGTCCCTCCCGTGAAAACTCTGGACATGAAAGCTAACGACCACTATTACAGATGAAGAAAAAGTCGTGCAGCTGCCCGTGGTCAAACGAAAGGACTCTATCGATGGAGAATATGTTCTGGTCCAGCGCCCTGAGATCAAGGCTTGTTGAGAAACTCTGAGATATTGCGGCTATTTACGAGTACCACTGTGAGGAGATACACTGTAATTAGATCAAAAGATAAAAGCGAATAGATTACGTCACGAGAAAAACAAAGGGGCGATATGATGGAATAGCATTTCCTACTAGCTATCAACCAGACGAGATACTGGACCAACTACAAAACCAGTGCCGCTCCAGTCATTAAAATCCATGGTATCCTGTAACACTCCCATAATCTCCCAAGGTTACATACATGTTCAACTTAATACGCTGCGCTCTGTCTGTAAAAATCGGCCGGGCCTCCAGGTGGCGCGCTCGGCGCTGACGGAGCCTGCCCATCAGCCGAACCGGGGCGCTGGTAGGCTTTATATTGGCCTGGAGGAGGCGCGCCTTGGCTCGGAAGGGTCTGTCTGGCGTCGTAGGTTTGGCCAATGACTGGATATCCTGCGTTGGCGCCTGACGGAGGGGCGTGACTTGATGATGGTGGAG
>QGMK01000220.1:0-33762 GCA_007825345.1 Lachnellula suecica
CCCCCTTCTTCCCAACCAACACCCTAATCGGACACCTAATCTTCCTTCCGTCCTCCCGATCCTTCCTCGCCTCTTCCAGATCTATCGTAGTAGCAGCCCTATAATCCTCACACATAGCATGCACACTCCCCCATTCATCAAACAACCCCATATACTCCTTCATCGCCTCACCATCCCAAAACCCCCTCCCCACAATCTTCCCCGCATACCCACCTCCAAAGAACTTCTTCCCAAACAGCTCTTTCTCCCGCATCAGACACTCTTCGGGGAAAGGCTCAGGCTGCACCAGGAAGAACCAGTGGAAATACGCTTTCGCGAACTCCATGTCTGTGTTCTCGAACATGGCCAGCGTGGGCGCGATATCCAGAAACATGGCTCTCTCCACAGCGTCCGGGAAGTCAACGCACAGCTTGTGTGCAGCGCGGGCGCCGCGGTCATGTGCGAGTATGCTGAATTTGATGTGGCCTAGTGCTTTCATGACGGCGACGCAGTCGCCTGCCATTGCGGACTTGGAGTACGGTGCATGGTTTTCTTTGGCTGAGGAAGGCGGCTTGGAGGATTTGCCGTAGCCGCGGAGGTCCAGCGCGATTACGGTGAAGGATGGGGTGAGTGAAGGGGCGACTTTGTGCCACAGGTGGTGCGTTTGGGGGAAGCCGTAGAGGAGGAGGAGTGGGGGGCCGGTTCCGGATTTGATGCCGTGGATGGTAACGGTCGGGTTGACGGCGATGTCGAATTCTGTGAAGCCTTCGAACATTTTGAGTCACTTATAAATTTTTTTAGATATTGGGAAGTCAAGTGTGTAACTCAATTCTTGTGTTGATCTGATTAATAATGTCTGTCAAAGGGCGTCATGCCGGATGTGGAGTGGAGAGCCTCGGTAGTGCAATAATTCTCTACTACTGTTGGCAATGTTTGGATTGACGCATATACAAGTCAATTCCGATTTTAGTTGAATGAAAATCTTCCATGCTAGCATAGCTTCAAATCAGTAAAGGTTCTCGAATAAAGCAAGTTTTTATTATATTCCTTTCGGTTTCACCCCATCTACATGCGGAAGCTTCACATTGGGAAAAGTAGTGTTGGCCAAGAAGAACCCGGATCTCACTCAAAGGATCTATTTCCCAACTGGTAGCAGATGTACCTTTCGGTATCAAGTTACACGTAGATTTCCACAGGACGAGAAAACATGTATCGAAAAACGTGTCTGAATCTGATACAAAACCGGCAGGAAAAAAGTCCAAAAATTATTCAGAAAGGTTATATTAACGGAGATATTGATATCACTAATAAGCGTAGAGACAGAAGTTCAATTGATGTGGTTTGATGCAGGATTGTCTGCCCAACCTGATATCCGTTCAATATACTTGCTTGCTGTTCATGCGTCGGGGCACAAAAGACCATCGCCGGCCTTTATAAAACGTCAGTACTGAGTTCTCCTAGCTCGATAATCTGGGCTTTTATTGTATGCCGTATTTGGAAACGAAGTGGGAGGTCCTCGGGAAAATCGGGAAAAGTCGAGTCGTTTCTCGGTCGATAATATCTCCTAAACAGATAGCTTAAACTTACAAGAGGAAGTGTGCAGCAAGCAGCCCTCTGTCCGTTCTTCTGGCAGACACTCTTGAATCCTGCAACTGAGTAACTCTGCTCGGAGCTATCAAAATAATATATATTAGCACGATGCTGCACTGAAGGGTCTGAGTTTACTTACGAGAAGCGCGCTTTAGGTTGAGTATGCCGTCAACACTGATGTCGCAGCATTGAGGAGTGCCGAGACCAGAGCAGAGGCTACCTCTGAGAACTAGCGGGTTGGCAAAGGTGTTGGTGAAGAAGCCACCCAGGGCAAAGATGGAGATGAGTGATAATTGCATGTTGTGTGCTTGGAGTGCTTGCAGGTTGATTGATAAAAATGGCCCCTGACGGCCATGATCAAGCTTTATATTCTTCCGGCATACTTCGGCAGTGCAAAGCTTTTGCTCGTCATGGATGATAGAAGGGTCCCTGAGCTCGGAGAGTAAATGTCATAGGGCTGAAAATGCGGGGACGGTCTAGTCCTCAGATCATGGGGGGCTAGTACCTGACCAGCGAGTTCAGGTCTAAATGCTTGACGAATGAAGCACAGTATGGTATTCCAAACAGATTATATTTTTATTGGCCAAACTTAGGCGACGTCTGTAGACTTATTCTCCAAACCAAGTGACTGAGGCTGACAACTCCGAATGCACTTCAACTTTTTTTGATTAACTGCCAAAGCAAAGATGCAAAAAGCTTCACTCCCCTTCAAACGCAGCCAAAAAGGCCAAAATTTTATTCTCAAAGGATTCGAACCGGAGAGCGGCAAAAGGTTCCCATCTACTACCGCCAGTTAACTCTTTCGAGAACTGGTTGGATAGCACTATTGTCAGATCAACTTGGAATAAGGACTGGTGAAATAGAATCTATTGTCAGATGAACTTGAAATAAGCACTGGTTAAATAGATGAGGTACTCCTTCCTATGGGTTAGTTTGCGACAGAAATTTGGCTATTTGGATATATATGCCTTGCAAAAATACTGCCACTGCCGGTATGAGGCCGACCAGTGAATGCGGGTTTGGTGGCTGCTTAAAGCCTGCTTTCATCAAGTGCTCCAAGAGAGAAGCCTACAAGTCCACTGCACCGAAATCTCAAAGTATCGCTCTGCTCAACGAGCGGAATTCTTTACCTCTGACCTTGTACGACTGGAGGTATTCAGGGCACTTACCCCTCTGCAACGCAGGTGTAGAGAAAACATTATCGTATAGTAAAGTGAAATAACGAATATTCCTATGCGTGAGAATGAAAAGAAAATGAAAGCATAAAATGATGTTGCCGTCACGTGGTGCTATGTCGTCTCTAGCCAAATGCGGGGTCGTCAGGGGGCAGGTACGATCATGATGTAATGGACTGACTGCAGCTCACATGACCCAAAATACCTATACCTATACCTATGTAAACAATTCCTGAAAACTTATCATATTTCCTACAAACAAATTCCAAACGTTCCTCAACTTCCCACACAATGCCTTTCCTACGACCAACCGCTTTCTCGAGCTTGTCTCGCAGAGCAGCTCACCTGAGCATCCGGCAGCCACTCGCAGTTCGATCTCTCTCATCAACACCCTCCCGATTCTCTCAAGGCTACGGCGATGGTGAAGGAGACCCAAAGGGCGAAGCACCTCAAGAGCAAGGAACGTCGCAGGCCACGAGGAACGTGGAGCACCCAGGTCCCAAATCACCTGCCGAAGGCCAAGGAACCAAATCACCAGAAGACGCGTCCGCACAGTCGGGAGGATCGCGGTCCAAGGATGCAAAGGAGAGCGGATCCAGCCCAACAGGCGGTTCTGTAGGAGGAGGAGGAGGTAAGAGCAGCAGCAATGGCGCATCTCCGAAGATACACGACAAGAGTGTCCCAGGAGGTGACAATTCCGCGGACAAGCAAGCTGAGGTTGAGCAGCACAATAAGGAGTTCGAGCAGCGACACGACCGAGCCCCCAAGGCGGAGAATGACAAGGTTGATAAGAAGTTTTGGAGCAGTTAGTTTGGTCCTTGGCTCACGGTTGCGGGCAGATGCTAATGTGTGTATGTGTAGATACCAAAGAAGACAATGGGGCTTAGAGGGTTGAATGATTATGGTTTTCATGTACGGTAAAACGAGATGTCCCTTCGTTAGGAGCTCAAGGCCAGTCGATTTCTACGGTATTGACCGATGGACTCAATACAAAGCATGGACCTCAAGCGTTCCCCATCCGCACATGTGTGAGTGTGCCTTTGATAAAACTAGAGAGCTGTAGCAGTTATCGAAATGGTACCCATCTTATTGAAAGAAAGCTACATCCTCATTGATCGCAATGATTGAAATTCCTTAGAACCTTTTCACACTTTGACATTCTTCATATTTCGATCTGAATGACTAACATCGTAGCTCCCCATAATTTCCCCATGCTGGTTGGCTCGGGTAGCATCCTGACCCCTGTCTGTGGCTCAAGATGACGTCGGCAGTAAACACACAGGATCTGCGCCTTTCCTTGTTTGAACTCGCTATGAGAAAATGGGAAAGATCAATTGCATGCAAACGTCCAGACCGCATCCTTTGAGACCTCTCAGCCAATCGCTAGCCCCATACTGAGCTCTGCGGCGCCCGCCTCCGCGCCTGCTCTGTCGCGACGTCACCAGATTTAGTGCACCAGTCCCAGCCGGAGCTTCTCTTCCCTTCTACTTTAGTCTCCTTCCCCTAAAAACAAAAAAAACAACAACATCAAGACTTCTCTCACCATCAACCCGACAGACCTCTGAATTTCTTTCAATACAAACGAGATATTCGAGCTTCACAGAGCGTACACACCCATCATGAAGTTATTCTCCCAACTATTGGTGCTTGGCCTCGCGGCTGAAGTCACCGTCGCTAGCAACTGGTTTAGCAAAGCAGGTACGTTTCGGGGCCCTTAATATCTTCTTTTCAGCCTATTTCTGGTTCTCAATACCTTCTGGAGCTTCCTAGAGCTCCATTATGGCAGCTATGAGCTCTCAGCGTCGTTATCCTACCATTCCACAATAACGTCATCAACTCGTGCACACATCCGATCTTTGGCTAACATCTTTCAACAGTCTACAACAAATGGCATGAGACTGAGCTCGAGAGATGGCTCTCGGATAACAACGTCCCCTACCCAACTCCTGCCGACCGAAAGGATCTCGAGAACCTGGTCAAGGACAACTGGCAATCAAAGATCACACAGCCTTACAATGACTGGGACACCAACCAGCTCGGCGCCTACCTGAAGCAGAAGGGTGTTGAGACCAAGGATAGCGCGGCCGCCAACAAAGATAGCTTGCTTGGTCAGGTCAAGAACTACTGGTATGAGACAGAGGACAAGGCTGAGGATGCTTATTCAAGTGTCAAGGACTGGGTCTTCGACAGGTAACTTGCAATCCTCAGGAAATTGTGGAACAGTATGCTAACATGTTCTCAGCTGGACTGGTAATTCATTATCGCACGACAACTGGTGTTCCAATACTGACATTGCGTACAGATTCGCAGCTCAAGGCGTTTGCCGACAAGCATGGTATCCCAGTTCCTCAACCTCGCGCACGCGACACTATCCTCCAAAAGCTTCGATCCAACTACGAAACCATTGCCAAGAAGGCTGGCGAGACTGCTAGCTATCCTGGCAACTGGCTCTACTCCACTTGGTCCGAGTCTGGTAAGTTGTCCGCCAAATACATATGTTTCAGTTCTAACGCCTAGCAGACTTGAAGGAGTGGCTCGACTCCCACGGAATCCCAGCACCTCAACCAAGCACCCGCGACAAGTTGATTGCCAGCGTTCGCCGCAATGCCCGTGTTGCAAGCCTCAAAATGGCCGACCTCCAAGCTTCCGCTTCAAAGTCCGCTGAGGCAGCCACTCAAACATTGAGCGACAAGTTACTGGACTCATGGTCTGATTCTCGTAAGAGCACCCAATCTAGCCCACATAAAATTGTTACTAATGACTCCGCGAACAGAAATCAAGGAATGGGCCGACAAGAACGGTATCAAGGTCCCACAAGGTAGCAAGAGAAATGAGCTCTTGGCAATTGCCCGAAAGCACCGAGCTCAACTTACTGGGGACAACGTTTCATACTCTGCTAAATCTGCTTTCGGAGCTGCTACTACAGCTGCTGGCAACCAATACGCCAAGGCTACTGATGACGCCTCATTGAAGGCTGATGATCTATTCAACAGTGCTATTGGTACATGGAGCGAGGTAAGGCATTTAGATACCCAATTGCGAGGACCATACTAATTCTGCATAGTCCCGCCTGAAGGCCTACCTTGACGCTCGTGGTGTTCCCGTACCACAATCTGGCAAGAAGGACGAGCTTCTGGCTTCTGTCCGCCTGAACCGACACAAGGCTGCTACCGGCTGGTCTGCTTGGACTTTCGATACCTGGACTGTTGACAACCTCAAGTAAGCCCGAAGTTACTTAAATCTCTCGATACGTTTGCTGACAAACAATAGGGCTTACCTTGCATCCTCTGGTAACAAGGCTGCCGAGAAGGCTAGTAAGCAAGCTGGTGCGACTCGCGAGCAATTACAGGCAGCTGCCCAGGATGCTTATGCCTCCGCTTCCAAGTCTGGTGGTGTTGGATACGCTTCAGTTACCTCTTACCTGGCCAAGCAAACAGATGCTGCCAAGGACAGTGCATTTGACACCTGGAGCGAGTCTGGTAAGTTAATACATCCATATATTTTTATTATTCAACTAACAAGGACGCCAGAGCTCAAGAACTACCTCGACTCTTATGGCTTCAACGTTCCCCAAGGTTCCACCAAGAACGAACTCGTTGCCTGGGCCCGCAACCAAAGAAACTGGTTCCAATATGGCACCACTACCCCTCAAGGTACTCTCTGGGCTAAGCTGTAAGTTCACTAATCCCCCATCATATTACTCCAGACCCTAAATGAAATAAAGGTCAAACGGTGCTCAGTGGGTCATGAACCAACTCAGCATTGGAGCTTCAGCTGGAGCGAAGGAAGCCAATTACCAAGCCGAGAAGGCTGGGGATGCTGTCAAGGAAGGTGCAACATACGCCACCAACCGCGCTGGAGAGGCCGCCCAGAAGGCTGGTGACAAGATTAAAGAAGAATTGTAAATTAATGAAGTATGGGAGATCGGGCGGACACGAAAAATTGGAGGGAGTGAGTGTATTACTGAGCGTTTACTTTGATGGTTGCATGGGGCTTATGAAACGGGGTTCATGACTGGGATTTCAATTTCTCTTACTGAAATTGCATGTTACTTTCAGCGTGGGATTGGGATGAGCAGAACAAAATGATAATTCTTATTGATTGATCAGTCGCGGTGTTATTCCTAAGCAAACCTCTCCGAGCCTCCAAGACTACTTTACATTTGTCTTTCCTATTCGTCCCTCTCTGGAGCCTTCTCAGGAGACTTCTCGGGAGACTTCTCGGGCGATCCGTCTGGAGATTGTGAACTAGCCATCACGTTCTGCAATTCCTCCATCCCCACATACACCAGAGCTAGCCGCGTACCGCACTTTATCTCAATCATCTTCCAGACCTCAACGTCCTCATCCCTGTCCGTCTTCTGCCACAGATCGATACTACGTTCTACACGCTGTCGAAACTGATACGCCTTTATTAGCACTCGCTGATCTTGATTCGCGGACTGAACCTACATACGTCGGTTAAATCGTTGCATGCTAACACCCTTCTAAGAGTCAGTACCGTATGCTTTTTCGGGAATGAGCAGGAAAAACAGGCGTGGAGAATGTCTCAGAAGCAGTAGGGCTTTCTCCTCTGACTGAAAAGGGCTTATACTTACAACCACAGATAGCTCGCCCAATGCAACGGCAAGGACTCTTCCTTTTCCAGCAGGCTGTAAATATCGGCCATGTCGAATTCCGTGTCGGCTTTGCGAATGGCCTATAGAAAGCTCATTAGTACAGAGATCGTAAATCAGGTATGGATAGAGTACCTCTATGTAGTGCTCTTCGACGTCGGAGATGTCACGCAGGCCGCAGTCATCCCATTCCCCGTTGTTGACGACAGAGGCGCTGTTCAATGGATCGGTTTCAATGGTCTCGAGGATTTCGATGGCCTTCGTGGTGGTGTCGCCGGTGCTGGTGGTAGGGCTGGGCAGGTGGTGGCCGTTGTGGGCGGCCATGTTGATGGATGCTTTGGTGGTGGATGTGGGGAATGGTGATTGAAAGCAAGAAAGACAGAGGGAGAATGATGCTTTGGTGGTAATTGTATGCGGTTATGGTGATGGTGGTTGGAAGCAAGAAAGAGAGATAGAGGGCCCGTAGTCACTTACTATGTGAAGCTCAACTTAGACCCTTCACTTGCAAACTCAAATGAAAGTTGGCAGTTCTTTCCTCCCCAGCCTCGTTTTGAAGGTGCCACAGGAGATGGGACATTGTAAACCACTCGAAAAGCGACATTGTTGTGGCTTTTATCGAACAGACAAGGTGTACATGGGTACAGTGAACAACGCCTTGTGCTTCTACAGCCTGCAATTGATTCAACACCCAGAGTGCAGGCGTTTCAAAGTCCTGGCTCGTGTATTTTCAAAAACAAGCTTAAAAGACGAGGAAGGGGCGAAGGCCCTGGGTCGCAATAACTTTTGACATTAGGGGTATCCATTTTATCTAACCTCACAGTTTTTCCAGCAGCAATGCAGCGCCCTTATTCCCAACTTCTCTTTCCTTCACCGGCCTAGCTTTCTTGCCCTTTGCGCCGCCCTTCACATCCTTCACATCCTCCAACTTCTCCCGCTTGGCCTTGTGCTCAGGCGTCTCTTCCGTCGCAGCTTGCACAAGCTTCTTTTTGCTCTTCTTAAGCAGACCTAACACCTCGTCCTTTTTGGTGAAGTTGCTGGATTCAACGTGCGCGAGCACGGCGAACGAACTGGCGCCCGTCGCCCACTCAATGAGGTATTCTTTGATGTTGGGGTACAGGATGTCGGCGAAGTTGAGCGCCGGCTCGACGGCGACGACGGTTTTGGTGGCGGGGTCGAAGCGTCCGCCTGCGATGAGCGACTTGAGCATCTTTCCGCCCCACGGCGTGTTGGCGATGTGGGTTGCGGGCTGGGTGCTCTCTGCTCCTTCCTCGACGACTTCGGGTTGTACCCATGTTGGGTCTCCGGCTGCGGTTTGGGCAATCGCGGTCAAAGCGGCGGTCTTGTCGCCTTCGGCGCCGAATAAAACTTCTGTGACGAATTGGCCTCCGAAGGAAGTTGCGACCAGGTCGGCGGACGCTGCCTCGATGGCTTTCAAAAGGTATGGGGAAAGAGCTTTTGCGAGCTCGCTCCGTCTGGCTTGAGGGTCTTTCTTACTGGTGGCTTGACGGACCGTGTCGATTTCTGTTAAAACTTCGAGGTCGGAGGCATGGCTGGCTGGGAAGAGAGCCTTGGACCTGCCTTGAAAGAGATAGAGAAGGGTTGTACGCGCATTCAAGTCGTTCGCAGAGAAGACAATGTTCTCAACCTGCTTGTCGGCATCTTTGCTTAGTAGTTCGGGGAATATGGACTTTGAGGTGAGAACGGTATCGTCGATGACTTCGTAAGCGGTAAGGATGATAATGTGGCCATTGGCGTCACCGGCCATCATCTGCAAGGTGTCTTTGTATGTCCTCAAGATCTGCTTACGGTCCTTTGCGGTTCCATATGCTAAGGCAAGACAGACAACTCTAGCTCCAGATTTCGTGAAGGCCAAGTTCTTCAGCAAATCGCCCTCTTCGTCCCCCTTGAGCAACTCTACAAAATCAGTGATTTCCTCAGTCCCGGCCTTGGCGTTCAAGAAATACTGTAACATAGCATCGTGGAGAAGAGTGAATCCTGTCAACTTCTTCTGGATCAGGTGGTTGATCAGCTCTAACAACGAGCGCATAATAGGAGCTCGTTTCCCGGAATCCGCGGCTAGGATTTCAGAAAGATCCCCTGTGACTTCTTCCTTGCTGTCAGTCTGAAAGAGAGAGAATTCAGCTCCATACCACTCCCGCAGAATTATGGCCTTTTGCTGCTTTGTGGCAACTCCTCTGTAGACATCGTCGAGAATCCAAGAAGCCTCCGGGTGTTTAATGAGGCGTCGAACGTGGCCAAAGAATTCAGGAACGATGATGTCTCGGATCTCATCGTCCCCTTGAACTAGAAGTTTTCCTATCAGGAATTTGGCGTATTTGCTCTCGGCCAATTGACGATACGTCCCAGCAAGCTCTCTAGCAATCATCCTCTTTTGCTCTGGGTTGGCGTACTTGATGGCTGTCTGAACCACCCTGACACTGTCATGCTTCAATACATACTCCTTGATTCTGCCGGTGATAATTTCGAATAGCTCCGTAACCAATTTATCCCTTTCTTCCTTCGGAACGTGTGACTTGCGGCGTAATCGTTCCCAGAGCTTCTTCGTTCGGGCGAGGTCGTCAGCCAGAGGCTTTGCTGCTTTCCGTTCCTTGACCAATTGCTTCTGCTTCGCATGTGCTTCTTTTGAAGATTGACCTGATTAACTATTAGTATTTTGTGTACCGGAGGGAAAATCGAACATACTGTTCGTAACTACGGCCTTGGCTCTCTCTGGATGCAGCCCATCTGAAGCTTTGGGGAGATCCTCCTCGTCGCTGTCATTTTCCTCTACATCTGAAGTGCTGCTTTCCGCTTTCAAGGGAACTCCCCCGTCAGAATCGCTATCGTCGGAATCCGAGTCGCTCGATTCCTCTACCTTCGGTGCGGGCTTGAGAATTGGCTTGGGCTTATCTTTGCTCTTCGAGGAAGATTTGACGTCCTTGCTGGTCTTTGCCTTCTTGCTCTCTTTCACATAGCTATCCTTAACTGGAGCCGATTTCCTTTTGGTACCGGCCATGGCAGATTTTGGGGTTGCAGACGGCATTTTGGTGGCTGGAATTGTTGCTGCAAAAGTCCCAGAATTTTTTGGAGTTTATCGAACTTTTTTTGCGGGCAATCGAGATGGCGCTAGACCAGGATTAAACAACCCACGATCAGCTTGATTTCTCGCACTGGAGACGGCCTCTGAGTATTTTCTGCAAAATGGGGAGAGAAGATCAGATTGAGGAGCGTGAAGTCCTCGACAGTATCTTTCCGGAGGAAATTCAAGGTATGTGGTTGCGCAAGCTAACGCTCCGGAATTATTCGCATCTGCGGGGGAGTTCCTCACGGGAACCAGATTTACTGACACTTTGCGAATAGACATATCTGAGACCGAATACCGAATATCGATCCTCCTAGATATCGTGAACGACGATGGCGACGATTCAGAACCCCCGAGTATCATCCTCCAGGTGAAATACCCAGATGCCTACCCGGAGGCAGCACCTATTCTGGACGTCCTAGGCCCTCCCAATGCGCCGGTCCATCCTTTCTTCAGCGTCAACTCCGACAAGCAAACACTACTAGATGGCCTTGCCGAAACAATCGAGGAGAATATGGGCATGGCTATGATCTTTACGTTGGTTTCTACGCTGAAAGACAATGCCGAACAACTGGTCGCGGAACGGCAAGCGGGTGCCAGGGAAGTGCACGAGCAGAAGCTGTTAGCTGCAGAGAGGGAGGAAAACAAGAAGTTCCATGGCACGGCGGTTACTACGGAAACATTTGGGCCTTGGAGAGATGGCTTTAGGAAAGAAATGGAGGAGCTGAAGCTTAAAGAGGACGAAGCTGAGGAGGCCGCTGAGAAGAAGAAGAACAGGGGCAAAGAGACTGTGGTACAGTTGACGGGAAGGCAACTTTGGGAGAGGGGTTTGGTTGGAAAGATTGAGGAGGATGAAGACGATGAGGATGGGCTCCCGGTTGAGGGAGTTGACAAACTCAAGGTCAAGCTTAAAGATGAAAACCCGCTCGTTTTCAAGCTTCAATCTTCAGTTTCTCTACACCCTGATTGGGAGTGGCATGGAAATGTTTTTGGGCAAGGAAAGGGAGGAGTTGCATTGTTGGCGTTGAATCTTTCAAAGGATTGAAAGAGTCTTGAGTTTATGTCCATATACGATACACACAAAAAGAAAAGCCACGACTCCGCCATGGTTAGATACCCCAAGCAGGCTTTATGAACTTTATGAAGAGGACGTCACAGAGGGTGTTCATTGTCTGTAACTCCATCTAATGATTTTGCAATGTATCTGGTGCTAGGAGTACAACAAAGCATGTCGAAACCCACTCGAAAGCAGGAAGATCGGACAGAACTTAGGTTTAGGGTATATCGACTTTTATTTGCCTACAGTAATGCATCCGGGAAACATATTTGGCACTTATGCTTCTTCCATTTCCTCATCGCTTCCTTCTCCATCGTCCTCCCACTCGTCTTCCTCATTCCCAGCATCTCCTCCCATCTCGGCATTCAGGGTAGACAGTAGCTCTTTGGCATGCTCCCCTAATCGCTCATCCTCGTAGTCTTGTTGGTCGAAGAGACGAAGGCTGTGATTGAGCCATTGCCTGCTCGATATCCACGATACCTTCCAGTTTTCCCCATCCCCGTCCCCATTTTCGACTTTCGCTTCCCCGTTCTTCTGTTTCTCTCCCAGGATGTAGAGGCCCCATCCACCCAGATACCAGACCTCAACACTACTGTCATCCTCACCCACCAGACGTTCCAAAACCTCAATAGCTTCCACATCCATGTCGGCCTCCATCAGCAACCTCGCCAAGCTGACTCTTACTGGGAAGTCGGGAACGATGGTATTTTCAGGCGGCAAGTCTTTCCACAAATCTAGACTCCTCTTCAACGCCGCTCTAGCATCCTCAAGTCTCGACTGAGATATCCTGACATTGGCCAAAGTCTGCCAGGGCTCTGCAAACCCAGGTGCAACCATAGTTGCCTCCGTTACCAGCGCCTCACACTTCTGCTCCGCATCCTCTTCCCAAGACAAATCCGTCATATACACCTCAACAACTCCACACAGCGCAACAGCAAGTTTCCGTCTCTTCTCCTCTAACATAGCTTCCGCTTCGGCATCCAATTTTTTCCGGTCGAGTAGAGCTTGAATGTATATCCGCAGGCTCAACGCTCCCTTCTCGAACCAATCCACACTATCCTGGCCACCCTCCTCACTCAACTGCGCCAACCACAAGAACTTTTCCGCTCCTCCCCCAACATCTTCTCCGATCGCGCCATCCTCATCGATAGCTGCCGCTTGCAGGAAGTACTGTCTTGCTGACTCTACGTCTCCCAGCTCGACATGTATTTCGCCGAGCAAATTGAGCGCAGGTAACGCTCCTTCGGATTCGATATCAACCAGGCCGAGGGCGCGTTTCGCTGGGGTTACGGCGCTGGCTATGTCGCCTTCGTGGAGGGCATTTGTTGCTTTTAAGAGCAGTGCTGAGGGTGATACGGGTGGTGATGGGAGTTTGGAGGGGCTGGCTGCGACGCGGTTAAGTTTTGATTTGTCGCGCTTCTTGTCCTTCTTTTTGCTGGGTTTTGTTTTCGCCATTGTGTGAGTCCTGTGTCTGGGAATCCAAAGGTGTTGTGAGGTTGGGATCTGGGACTTGAATTTTGGCGATAAATTTTTCCACAATCGCTGGCTGATAGCGATTGCGATTGGTGATGACGTTTCGTCGAGGTACCCCTTGCGACGGGAGGACCCTGCATTAATTCATTTCGGATTGGAATAACTCTCAAAACATTTGTAAAACATAATTGATCATCTTAAGTTCGTCAGAAGGATTTCTGTGGATCTCCGAGAGAATCACGAGGTTACCCAAGCCGCCTCAGAACTTCTCGAGTGTGCCGACGCGATAAGCCAAAAACGAAATATTTACATTATTAGCATTACTTCGTATATATCGAGTCCATCAACCTTCAAATGCGCCCATATCTAGCGATAGTACAGTATTCAAATACCAAGTATGGTAACCGCTGAACGCCCCCAAACCCGATGATGCTGTGATTTATACTCCTCTTTCATTGAACCTCCTGGACTTCTTTTGATAATTCAGCTGTTCCTGGTCGTTGGATGTTCCCAAGCTCTTCTCCAACTCCACTTTGCCCTCTCTTCCGGCCTGTAATATGAAACCTCGAGCCGGGATGAGACTGCGAGTCCGAGTCGCCGAATTTCGAAAAGAAGCCTTTCTTCTTGGTCTGCTTCGCTGCTTCATCGTTCAGGCCTACATCTTCGAACCCTTCTTCTGCCGTTGGAGGTTGTCTTTCAAAACGCCGCTCATTGATCGCTGAGCGAGGGAGCCTGGCTAATCTTGCTGAGTCAAGACTCTGACGTCCGAATGAATCCATACTTTGGCGTCCAAAGGAATCAAGGCTTTGACGTCCAAAATCATTGGTTGCAAGTACAGGCGACTTGGCGGATATATCCTTGTAATTATTAGCTACAACTCTTTACATCTCGATTTCTTGGAAACCTACGAATGATCTTCTGTAGGAATCGAAAGATTCTCGCGATATCGAAAATGGCTCGTCTGGCTCCACGCGATTTATTGATGTACTGGAGGGGTTCGAACGTCGAGGCCAGAAGCCTTTCTTCTCAGGCGGTGATGGCTTAACAAGTCAGCAAACGCCTCCTAGCTGACAATTCATAGGTCCGCGAAACTCACAGGAAGGTAGACGCCACTGTCGTTGACGACTAATCCAGGAATCAATCAGCCAAGTCCCTGAACTTGCACCGCCGATGTCGCATACCACTCATTTTGTACTCAACAGGCTCTTGACTCGCCCTGCTCCTAATGCTCATAGATGATGATGCCTTTGATCCCATAGTATCCACCTTCTCGAACTTGGGTCGTGTTCCATTTTGCGACAGTGGTCTAATGCCATCTTCATAGGGCTGTAGACCGGTCTGTACGTCTGGGCGCTTTGCGAATGGGTTGCGAATTGGCATGGTGAAAGTGGAAGTATTGCTTCTTGCAAAATAGGAATTGTTGTAGAGATAGAAGGAAATCAGATACGTGAAGTTCAAGAGCGGTTGTAGCAATCTTGCTCCGCCCTTGCAGGAGATCTTGACTCGGCTCGATTGCACTGCCGTCTTCCGTACCTTAGATTCGGCCTCTGACGTTGACGAAGCTGTCCCTCGGTGGTGTGGATAAAGTGCTGACCACTCGGGTATTCTCCGCGGATCACTTGATCCAAGTCCAAGTCGGCCTCCATCAAAGACAGCTGGACTCGAGCGCTTGTGCAGGATTGAGTTGAATGTGGCTTGCAGTGTTGCGATATTCAGTTTCTTTACTTTCCTCGCCTGTGCTTGGTTGAAAGCCCACCCCGCAAGCCTTCGCCTTCTGTGTGACGCCGCGTGCGCATATCAAAATTGGCCCACAAGAACAGCTGATCATGCAGCTGGCGAAGAGCGTGAGGACGGAAACTGCAGTTCAATGGCTCTGGCGGTCGCATACTGCAATAACAGGTCCCAGTATACCCCTAAGTCTAAGACTTCGGCATGGGCCGCACAGCCAGCGAAGAAGCTCCAACATGTCAAGTCTTGAAGGCAATTGGCTGGGGAATATCGCCATCTGTCTAACTAGAAAGCGCGATTCAGGTTTGCCAATGTCTGTCTAATCTCAGCTGGAGAGACTTCTCCAACTCTGCAATAGCATGCAACATGTACAGAAGAGTTTGGTGTTGTGGACTCCGGGCTAAAAGTGCTGCAAAAGAGCTGAGACGCCGGGCTAGCTCTCTGACCTCCTTTTCAAGTAATCGCGTCTTGCCAACTTCTGGCGTCTGATGCTTGGGCTCTGTGAGCTTCAGATCGCGCCGTGCTGGTCCCCTAGAATGGAAGAACTCTGGGGGATCTGCAGCCCGAACAGCCAGAATAACAGGCGAACAGACCCCCCTGGCCATAACACAGCACATATCAAGGGTTTCCTTCTGCCGACACTGTACAGACCCTCCATCCAACCTGGGTTTTCCGCATCATCTGTGCTTTGGGTCCCCTGCTGAGAAGGGCGCCCAGGAGCCAGGTTTGACATGAAGCGCCGGGAAGAACTTAAGGTAGGTCTCAACAACAATCATATTACTGAAACGATTTATCTATTCTGCCATACCTCGTCAAGTCAAGATCACAGCCTACTTCAGTCGCAAGGATTTGCAAGCTTCAGAACCGTCTTTAGATTAGTACATGATTCATCTATATTACTGTTATTTCTCCTTTTAATACGTTCAGCATTTGATTTAGCAAAGTCCATTCTCTGATATAATTCTATTGTGCCGTGGATTCACACAGGTGGCTCAAGGATTGAATCCGACTGTGTTACAGTCTCAGGCAGCTACCCGAACCAGCAAAACCCAGACCAACAACCCTATCGATGGTTATTGGGTCTCTTCAGTCATACATACGAGGTCTCAATAACACGTCAGTCTCTCGATCGCCACGCACTTGTGTGCCAGCAAAACTCGTTTGCTCGCGGGTTTCTTTCCGAGTGTTTTACAGTTCCGGGCCTTCAAAAATATACTGTATTGTGCGCCAGATATCGAAAATTCAGTACTGCCGACCCTGGTTCGCGAGCGCCTTCCTAGAGAGGACTTGCCCTCTGCTCTTTCTAGTTCTGGCAGTTGCGCAAACCCTAACAATTCCAAAACTCGGGTCCGCGACCTGACGGGAACCTCACGATACACAGCGCCCGTCCAAGGGTCCGAACCACTTTCGCTGATCCTAAGACCATTTCACACGGCTCCTGGCAGCATTGCCTTCTTGTCAGTAGCATTGCAACAAGAGGCTGTTCGCTGATAGCCTCCAGGTCCAAATGGCGTTCTTTCAGTCATGGCAGCTATGGGAGCAAATGACCTTTGTGAGTATGACCAGAGTTTCTATTTGTACACCCCGCTAATACTCTGTAGGTCCTAGGTGTTGCAATAGTGGCAGTATTCTGCCTCGGATATGGCAAAGTAATGTGGAGGAACAGGCTTGTAAAGAGGCAGGAGATTGTCGATGAGGAGAAACGGACGAGAATTGAGGCCTTAAGGAATAGCGGCCAAATAATTGAATCATCAAAGGGCCACGATATTCCATTCGGCATCAAGGCAATACAAAGTGGCATTCAAGTTGATGGAATCTGGATCTCCGGCAACAACAGTCCAGTTCCGAGTGAACACCAAATGTCAACTATACGTGGAGATTCCAACGCGAACGAGTCCGCGGGTTCTAGCATGAAAGGGAAGACATCTGCGGAACAGCGATCACCAAGGCCAACTTCACGACAAGGCCGGCCGTTATTGAGGACGAGAACTTCGGTAATTCAACCCCTCGAGCGATCTCCAGTGTATGACGACCCCGCTTCTTCAGAACGGGCCGACTCTGCGGGAAATAGAACGTCTTACAAGCCTCGAAAATCTTCACACCTTCGCTACGGCAGCTACGGAGAGACTCGTTATGATGAGGCGACACTTGGGCAATTGGAAGGTGACCATTCGCCGAAGAAATTATATACCCACCGACCTCGCGGCTCTCGCCAAATCGAACCCGAGGCCGATTCATCAGCTGCTGACAATGAACATTCTTCAGGAGCATCTGACTCGGACGCTACACTATCCAGCAATCTCTTGCTGCAAGAGGAAAGACCGCAATCGACCCGCCAATATTCAGCTCAGAGCATTGGTACTCCAAGCTTGACAACAAATCTACAATCGAGCAGGACCCCCCGATCTTCTCTCCAAGCTACAAGTTCGAAGACACAATACTTTTCACTACCCCGGGATGATCTCGAACACGAAGATTATGATCCGTTCGAATCTCCCTATGAAAGCCCGATGGAACGTTCACCATTTATGAACCCTACGATACCTGCTACCGAGCCTTTTACCAGGGTCGAAGATCATTCCCGGCTTCTTCATCAGTCTCAGAACAAGCAACCGTTTGTCCCAGGAGAGCTCCATGTCAACAAATCGGTGCGCAAGGTGAACTCCGGATTTGAGGTTCTGCCCGCTGGGACATTCGGCGCTTCTGCGAACCCCGGAGTTAATAATTCTGACCGTAGTGAGCGGGGCCGTATTCTTGAGGATTCACGAGACCGGCGGCAATCAAAACTTCAGAAGAAGAGACCAGCTTCGACTGTATCAGGACGACCTTCAAGTGCATATGACCGGCCTTGAGGCTTCTGACACGAGATCAGGACTGGAGTAATGGATTCCATAAGATGTTGGTGGTGCGGAAACAGTTAGCGGGTCACTTTGTTCCTCTACATTACTCCATTGCTTAGGAGGCATAGCTATTGAGAGTCTTTGGCCTGATCGTGGCCCATCCACAGAGGAGAAGAGAGTTGCATGTCGAAACGACTTCTAATGATTGGGATGAGGATGGTGTTCATATAGAGGACCTTTGCTTGGACATGAGATCGATGTAGTTGACAGACTTAATGTGAAATATTACATGCTAGTAGCGTCTGGACATCAATATTACAAATATCATATGCCTACAAAAGTCAGAACATGCGGCGTTACTGGCCGGACAGTTTTAAATCGCAGCTGTGGTTGATTAAAGTGATCGTGAGTGAAGTTACTCTACAGACAACTCCTTGCCTAACAAGGATATTGACTTGATATTTAATCTCGAAAGAGGAATCAGATAAAGTGTAGGAAGCTTGTTAAACTCTTCATCGTCTAAATTATTCAAAATTAACACTTATGCGAGCGTAAAAGAACAGTGGATCTCACGTGCAACCGCGTAACGCCTCCTTCCGCGTTGCGACGCGTGCCAACTGCAAATCAAAACAACAACCTCCTCCAGTCCGCAGTTCGACACATTTCTGTCCCAGTACGCCGTCCAAACTACTTATAAGAGAAGGCATATCGCAAACATGACTACAGAGGAAATTGAGGCTTCCCAATCCGGGATCGAAGAGGGCGGTGTTGGTGGACCTGGCGCCCCAACGCCACTGTCGGCCTTGGAGGTACGTTGCATCAATCGAAAGGTCGTGCTGGCTGTCTAATAACCGTTGCATAGGGTGTCGCAGGTCTCACAAAGAGAGATATTCAACTCATAGTCGATGGGGGTTTCAATACAGTCGAGTCTGTTGCATATACTCCCCGCAGAGTTCTGGAGCAGATCAAGGGCATCTCGGAGCAGAAAGCGACGAAGATACTGACAGAAGGTACGTTTCAGAGTCCTGCACCAGCAACAATCTTTCCTGACAAGTGAAATAGCCTCAAAACTTGTTCCGATGGGCTTCACCACTGCCACCGAAATGCACCAGCGACGAAGCGAATTGATCTCCATTACGACCGGCTCAAAACAACTCGACACATTATTAGCAGGAGGAATTGAGACTGGTTCAGTGACTGAGATATTCGGAGAGTTCAGAACGGGAAAGAGTCAGATATGTCATACTCTTGCTGTTACTTGTCAACTTCCTTTCGACATGGGAGGAGGTGAAGGGAAATGCCTTTACATTGATACGGAAGGCACGTTCCGACCTGTTCGATTGCTTGCAGTGGCGAACAGGTACGGTCTCTCAGGTGAAGAAGTACTCGACAATGTTGCCTATGCTCGTGCGTACAACTCCGACCATCAACTTCAGCTACTCAACCAAGCTGCCACCATGATGTGCGAGACTCGATTTTCTCTTCTCATCGTCGACAGTGCCACTTCCCTCTACCGAACGGACTTCGTTGGACGTGGAGAGCTCTCATCCAGACAAACCCATTTGGCTAAGTTCTTGAGGACTCTCCAGCGTCTCGCAGATGAGTTCGGTATTGCCGTGGTCATCACGAATCAAGTTGTTGCTCAGGTTGACGGTGGTCCAAGTGCTATGTTCAACCCCGACCCCAAGAAACCTATCGGAGGAAACATTATCGCTCATGCCAGTACAACGAGATTGAGCCTCAAAAAAGGCCGAGGAGAGACCAGAATTTGCAAGATCTACGACAGCCCTTGCTTGCCCGAGAGCGACTGCCTCTTTGCCATTAATGAAGATGGTATTGGAGACCCAAGCCCCAAAGACTTGGAGAAAGATTAGATTCTGATGTGGAGGACGTTTCTTGTGCTGAGAAGGTTTTCGGGTCTGAACGATTGCATGCCTTGTATGAAACTTTCTCATTACTTTCTCATTTGTCCATTTGCATTGTTCATAGCGTGGCAAGGGTGGGAATTGGTGCTTTGGTATTGCTGGCATATGAATTTGCGTATTAATAGTTCTATATTATTGTGCATAGCCTCAAATAGAGCAGCTGGGAATTGAAATAAATAAGTCAGAAGTTAACTTTGTTCGACATCTGAACAAAATAGGCCGCATTGATCTGAATATAAGACCATGCCAAAGTCCCATACGAAATGAGACATCTACATATGCGCAGATCTATAATGGAACATCACAGCCATGAGAACTTCAGTGATTATCTTTTTGCTATTATAGTCCTTACTCTAAGATAATGTGTTATTGAAAAGAAAATTAGATACTGGTTCAAAGTGAAGGATTCCAGGGAACTGCGGTCAGGTGAGTGACAGCCCTTCAGCCCTTCAGCCTGCCAAGCGAGGAAGCTCGAACTTCGCGGTTCATACGAGAAATAAACGCGTCAACCAGAATGCGACAAACCGGATAACTCTAAACTGCAACACCGACATCCAGTATTGATGGTGACAAGATGGCGACTACAGATCCATCTTACACCTACAAGGAGACGCGATTGGATTTAGACTCGTCAACGCAGGGCTCTACTGTTGTGATCCGTTTACCTTCACCAGGCGGAGCTTCAAGAGTCAATCACAGCCGGTCCCAAATACTCGAATTACCGGTCGCGGAGGACGCAAGGACATTCAAACACAGGCATATTGCTACGGCAGCGTCCATCTACCACCGCGGCCACCACAAGTCCCCAAGAAGCTTCCTGTGGAGGGTCCTGGAAGATGCAAAGGTCCTCTCCATACGCGCAGTAGACGTCTCGACGCAACCCAAAGTCGCAGAGGCCAACCTCACCCTGCGGCTGACCTTCCCATCCCCGATCGTACCGACCTGTATCGCAGTCTCGGATTCCGAAGCCCACGATGTTTTGAGCGTCTTTGTTGTGACGGAATCCAAGCACCTCTACACCCTCAGCCTGCGCCCTGAGTACTTTCGAAGAGCGTCCAGCACGGAAGACAATGTGGGGGATTGGTGCGAGTCCTATAGTCTGCCAAGCATAAAATCAAGCCATAGATTGGTTGCTTTGACTGCCGATGCGGTACTGCTGTCACTCACAGATGGCGGGCTGCTGAGGCTGGAAAGGAAATCTGGAGGAGATGGTAAGCTCGATTTGGGTGGTTGTCTGATCGAACTTTGCTAACGTAGAGTAGGCACGGAGTGGGACTCTAGACATATCCACGAAGGCGGCTGGGGCAGTTTACGAAACATGATATCGTTACGCGCAAGCAATTCCCTCGATTTGTTAACAGCTACCTCAATATCATCTCCAGCAACTACTCTGGGCGGCAAGCAGTATGGCTTCACGGTGACCTTGGACCATAGACTTCGAATATGGAACTTGTCGGATTTCAAACTTGCCTGTTCGGGAGACCTTCTGAACCAAGATCTGGATGAACCCGAAACTACCAAGCAAGTCATCGAATCAACAAACTCACAGCTAGTGAAAGTCTACAGTCGACAAGACGATACAGCTTTATGCGTTACCTACTCGCCACTTTTATCCGGCCAATTCAAGTTTTGGCATGTTTCAGTAGCAGCAAACGGCAAGCTTGAACTTACAGACCTTTTCCCGAGCAACGTTCTTCAACCTCCGGCAACAGGTACATGGGTTCTGGCGGATTTCTCCGTTACTCTAGATGCTTTCGAAGCCAACAACTTTACCCTGTGGACTTTATGGAAACTGAATAAGAGTTTCCAAGTTCGGAAATTGAAGTTCCAAACCGCCTCCCCCAATGGGGTCAAACATGCCTGGAATAGAGATTGGGAGGCAATGGCAGGGGAGGCCCGTCTACTGATGGTCGATCGCGAAGATGAGAAGCCCAAAGTTTGCCCCGGAGAATCCACTGATTTGACTGAGCAATGGCTAAACTTCATCCTATTTCCTGGAAAGTTCACGAATGCGACCATCGAGACATGTCTTGCTGCTACCATAGATAACATGCCCACAGACACCCTGCGTCAGTTCAAGGAGGCCACCCGTGGAAAAAGTGCAACTTTGCCCGAAAGAATTTGCGCCGCTATAGCATCGACGGTGAGCCTTGGCAGGACATCAGATGGCATGGACTATCAACGTTTCAACGTCGATACTAATAAAATGTGGCACGCTTTTCATCAATACCTCACCGAGTTGGACGATGAGCGTGGTGAAGCTTTATCAATGGTTATCGATCCCCAAGGCGACATGCCATGGATTATATTAGCAGATGGCATCTCGGCAGTACGGGAATGTAGTAGTTTGGAAAGAATATGGCACGATCAAGAAACTCGACAATTCTCTCGCGATGATGAGCCCATAGCAACTCCTCTTCTTGCCGCCTCTGAATTTCGAAAGGCCTCCTCGGACGAGTTCCGAATCAGCTGCAAGAATATGTTGCTTGGAGAAATATTTGAAGAGCCGTCATTTCCAGACCCTGTACGGATGCGTGACTTCTACGAGAAGTGCGACTTTTCGAATAATGTGGACGACGGCGACTATACGAAATTGTTAGGAAATTTGGGAGGCAGCTTTGACAATATCACACCATATATCTGCGACGACATTTTGCGGCGAATGAACCCTGCAAGAAGTAATGAAAAGCGACCCCAAGATCTCCCGTTGGCTGAATTTGGGAACAAACTGGTTCTTAAGGGGGTTCAGACGACTGTCGAGTTACATCGAGAAATCTGTCTTGACTTATTGGTACTCCTCGTTCTTATCGAAGTGGAAATCTTTCAGAATAATGAAGGCACCAAATTTGAGACGGCGGCGTTCTTCCACCGGCTTGTCCTTATGCTTCAGAGGCTTGAGCTCCTAAATTGGCTTGCAAGCACCCAAATCTCACTGCCGTTAGAGAACACTGGGCGGTCAAACTCTATCACGGACAAATCGTTGAAGAAGCAGACTCCGGCAGTGGAGACTGTGACCGTCTTGGAAGGCGTTCTCCGCCATCTTTTTGGATTAGATCTCAAACAGGGCGAAGCAATGCCCGCAGCTGTGACGGAAGTTATCTTGAGTATATGCGCTCCTGACAGCGAGTACGAGGCAACCCCTGCTGTTATCCAGTGCTTCTTGCTCAAGCAAGGACGTCCAGATCTCGCAATGGACTTTTCGCGGTTTACCGAGCAGGATGTTTTTTCAACTTACATCCAAGGCCGAACACATCTTGCTGCTAATGATCCTGGAACGGCTGCCTCCCTCTTCAAGAAGGCGGCGTTTGGCATAGGTAAGCCAATCTCAAATCCCCATGCTTAGTATATGCTAACGAACCAAAGCAACCCCAGATCCACAAAAGAGGCGGCATGACTATCGCAGTGCTGGTTATCTAGACGATACAGAGAGGAACTCCTTTAACGCCGGCCTTCCGGAATACTACGCCCATATCGTTTCCCTTTACGACCAACAGAAGGCCTTCTCTTTCGTCATTGACTTTGCCAGATTATCCTTGCAGTTCATTAAGCCGGGCAGTGAGAACCCTCAACACAGCCCGCTGCGAACCGAGATGCACAGCCGACTCTTCTCCTCCGCCATCCAAACCGCTCGGTTCGACCTTGCGAGCTCCACTCTCACACTCTTCACCGACAGCGCCCTTCAACATTCCTCCCTCCGCACGCTCATTAACAGGATGTGCGAAACCTCATACGCAGCACAGCTAATAGAGCTCCCATTCATCGGTCTACAAGACGCAGTTGACGAGATCCTGGCCCAGAAATGCCAAAGCATAGTCGATGTCAACGTCGGCGTGCCATACCACAAAATCCTCTACGCCTGGCGGGTTAAGCGTGGCGACTTCCGCGGCGCTGCTTCCACTTCTCTGCAGCGCCTACAAAGACTTCAGCAATCCGGCGATGGAGACCGAGCTCTTGGCGACGACGGTCTCGAGACGCCGGTCACCAAGCAGTACATAGCACTCATCAATGCCCTGAGTTGTGTGGATCCTCAGCAAGCCTGGATCCTCTACGATGAGCTGCCGACAAAATCGTCCGTGCCATCGAAGAAGGGAACGCAGCTCAAGAGAAAGGTCGTGACGTTGGAGGATATCCGGAAGGAATATACGCTGGAGTTGGACCGTATTGCGGCGATTGATAATAACCAGTTTGCGTTTACGGATGAGATGGATGTTTTATGAGTGTAATCACGGGGTCAAAATAGTGAAGGCGTCATTTGGGGGATGGAGTTTAAGTTCTTGTAGCATAGGTAGAGAGAAACATGATAGCAAAATAAGACTATCTCATGTCCATGAGCTTTGGTCTGATGTGATTCGAATTTCATGTTTGGTCGCCCAGAGGCGTCAGAGGATCGCAGAAATTTAATCAGGTGTGAGAGTCTCATGAAGTGTCTTCTCAATTCATTGCTTCCAATTTATTCATAATAGCGCCGCAAAGTCTATGGTACAACGGATAAATGCTCAAAGTGCTTGCTCTCATTACATCCTCTCATGCCTGAGGAATCTGTGTTCGCTCCGGCGGTACAGCGCCTGCGATCGCGGTCTGCTGGCCTGCACTGGCAGCAATTTCGGGCGGTTGGCGAAACAGCACGATTTCGGATTGTTTGAAATATCTCCGTGCATCTGGAAAGGGTTAGCCATTTCTTGCTATGGTTGGTTCTGCGCAGGATGATTTACCTTCGTCGATGAGGACTAGACTTAGGTAATATCTGGTGGAATACTTCTTGTTGACTTCTCGGAAGGTGGGTGTCAGGTCGAAGCCGCCGAGGAATAATCTGATGGGGATGGTCTCTCCTCTGGATGGCGATCCATCCATAATCTGACGCCTGTTAGAACGGTCCAGGAAGGGACTTTCGGGCAACTGACCTCAAACCGTACTAATGTCTCGCTCTCATTATACTGATTTGGCGCCGCACCAGTTGTCTCCCGTCTGATAATTGACAACTCCATATGCTTGATCTTCAGTCTAACCAGGAGAAAATAAATGCGCCCAACAATGACGTCCTTCAGGTGGTATTTCGACTTTGAGTATTCGAACTCGATGTGCAGACAGTCCTCAATACCAACATCCATCTTGATCGAGCTGTTCTGCTCAGGAGGTATCTTGTACGAGTAGACCCAGATATCCTTCTCCCTAATCACATCTGCCATCCGCCGGGATACCGTGACGCGTACAAAGTACCGTAAGCGCACGTTGATGCCGCTGTAGGACTCATATTGCTTTTCCACGTTCTTGAAATTAAAGTCGAAGGTTTGGGGGTGTTGGAGGTCGCCGGGCGCTGCTAACTCTTGGCCGAGGGATAGAAATTCGTAGTGATTGCCTCTGTCGAAGAACATCTCTGTATTCATTTGTTAGTCCTAGACCTTCTATCACTGCGCCTAGAGCTCTGAGGCAATGCGCCGAAACGCACCAATAGTGCCAATGAACTGGACTTTAATCCCAGTATGCTCCAATCGCTTTCCATCCTTGGGCCGTATGGTGACGGCGCCCTTGACTGACTCCCCGTCCTTGTAGAGTGGTGCCTTCTCTCTACGGTTCTTCTCCGTCTTCATGTCCACCATCTGCCTGTCGTCGCCATCTTCCAGCACAATGTCGATGTCGACTGGGGTGGAGAAGAAGTAGGACATCGTGTCAGGGCGTATCAACCTCCTCTCGTGGTGCGGATGTTGGGCTGCGCAGAGGTCGCTAGAGCTGGGTTGAGGCGTAACTGAAGCGACAAGGCTGACGCTGAGCGTGAATGCACGGGCCACAGTCAACATCCAAATTTCAATCAGGCTCGACTTTGACCTTGCAGCTTCCACAAGGCGCCAAACCGCAAGACAGCAACTGGACACAGCTTGGTGAAGAACGATATCTTTCAAGCTGTTCTGAACCTCTCTCCTCCGCGCCGTGCACCGCCGGCAGCGAGCACCATCCCGTCATTATGTCTCTCCAGCACTATGTCAACAGTGAGTTGCCTATTTTTATTGCCCTTTCCATACCAAAAGTCACGGCACAGCTTACAACCCATTCTGACAGCTGGGTAGAAAAAATCCTGGTCATAACCAGCGATTCGAGAACACTCGTGGGAACAATGTTATCTTATGATCAGATGACAAACTTGGTGAGTGCCTAAGGAGCTTGAGTCCTGGGAGCACGGATCTGACTTTGGTGCAGGTCCTGTCAGATACCATTGAACGCGTCATCAGACCGCCAGATGATCCAGAGCCATCAAGTGAGATCCCTCATGGGCTTTACCTGATCAGAGGAGATAACGTCGTTGTTGTGGGCTTGGTGGATGAGGAGTTAGACGACAGTATTGATTGGCTGCAAGTTCGCGGGGCTGTTATCGGAGGAGTCAAGCATTCATGATGGGAAATTTGGATGGGCATTTTGTAGACGTGGAGTGATGATGAAACGGCTTTGGACGAGAAGATGAATGAGCAAGTGTTGCATATTCGGCGTTTAGGAAGAAATGAATGACTTGTGGATACATTCTTGCGAATTTCATGCTTTTTCCAAAGATATATTGCACAGAAAAGTCGCTGTGGAAGTCTCCTTGGCCTTCAAATCTCAAAGTTCCCCCATTATCAACCTTGTACGCGCATATCTTCTATGTTCATTATCTGTCTTTGAAAATAAACTCAAATGCTAGGGTTTATGCTATGGTTATATCACCACTCTGCCCAAGGCAGGGGCCAATAACGAGTGCTTGTTCGATGATGCTCCTTTTTCTGAGATAGGGGTTCACGTGCGAGACGTGCTACCGTTCCAGCCAACACATCCCAGTGAGTTTGGTGTCTAACCGAAAATTCGTTCCAGAAGGTACGGTCCAAAGGCATCCTCACCCGGCGTACCAACAATTCTGTTAATTCTATTACCCTTGTTGACATCGAGCCAGCCGCCATTATCGCCGGGAGCATCTCTTTCAGGGGCATCTACGCCCTCGGCGCCACCCATCGCCTCAATATTCAGACTCTCCATTGGATTTGTAATGTCAACAGCCCCAGGGCTCTTAACTTGCTCTGGGACTGTACCAGCCTTCTTCCTGTTACGTCGATCAACGATATGCATCCCCCTTGTCCACTGCCCTGCGGTCTCAACTCGAATATCTTCTGGTGCCTTTGGTGCAGGCATCCACGCAGGCGATGAACGTGTCAGCATGTACCATATACATAACGGATCATGCATCTCCAATCCCGGGTCCACTGATGCTCTACTGAGAGATACGAGCTTCTCATATGTCTTGTGGACAAACGCAGAAGTCCATTCTGCCAACGGACTACCAGCTTTGATCAGCGGATCAAGTTTGGCCTGCAGAGCTTGTCGGTGAAGTTGATGCGGAGTTGTGATGTCAAGCGGAAAGAGTGTAAGATTCAGCTTCTTGGAAAGTTTGCTAGGATACGCTGCGATCTTAGACATCTTCGCTGGTATTGGCGGCATTGTCGACGAAGGAGTAGGAGATGTCAGCGCAAAAACACGCGCAGTGGCAACGGCATCTGCGTAGGTGTTGAATTCAGCAACAGGGGTGATGTTTCCTTCGATGTCAATGGCGCCGCCCATGACTACCACTTCTTTGACTCTCAGAAATGTCTCTGGGTCTTCTGCTGCTGCCAGTGCCACGTTCGTAAGAGGCCCAATTGCCACGATAGTAATCGTGTCACTTGGGTTCTCTCGAAGGAGACGAAGCATCTCTTTGTGAGCAAGAACTTGGGATGGACGGAAGGATGTTATTGAAGAAGCGATCTCACGCGCCTCAGCAAGTTGTTCCGCAGTTGCATTTGCTTGTGGAGGCTGGAACAAGGTTTTCCATGTATCAGCTGGAGAGAGATGGGGGTGCTAGCTATGTGTTAGGAGAGCCCGGCGATTGATGGATGCATTTCAAACTATTGTGATTAAAAGTAAAGCGGATAAAAGAAGCTTACGGTTGTATGGACACCTGCGAGCCCGTCAATGCCATCTATGGACAGTATTAGTATCGTGACTGTATGGATGGGGTGACCGAGTCATACGAAAGTAATCAGCCATAAGTAATTCGTCTTCCAAAGGGTGTTCTGCGCCGACAGCAACAATAGGCTTCGAGCTCCGCATAGCCTCGAAGCCTTCAAGCTGGCCACGAGCCTTACGCCATTCCAACTCCTTCTCAATTACGTGGAAGAGCGCGACTACATTGCGTAAACAGCTTGGACAATATCAGTAGAAGCCTACAGCCAAAATCACGGGCTATATTACCTTTGAGCCTCGACGTTTCCATAAGTCACGGAAAGGAGGAGAATCTCAATCTCTTCGGGCTTCGCAGCCAGAGCCAGCAACATAGCCAGAATATCGTCCACCCCTAAATTAGTTAGCATGGGTGGCAGAGTTGTATTTAATATGGCATACCGGGATCCGTGTCAATGATGATGCGGTTGAGGGGTGCCATTTTCAATAATCTTGGCGGCTACCGGGGGATATGTGTGTACGCTACAATGGCAGTGCAGATAGCTGAGGCTGTCGTCTTCTGAGGCCAAGAGGGGCTTTCCAGCGGTATGTTCTCTGGTTGCTGAACAGGAGTGAGTTTGCGGGCATATTCAATTTACAAGCACCCCACCTCACGTCCACAAGGTGAATGTTGGAAGGTGGGGTGGCGTTCTTGCCCTATTCAGACTAGCTCCGGCAGAACAAGCCCAGCGCGGGAAGGCGGTCAGATCGTGACCCTTGCAGCTTGTCGGCAGGAGCTACTGGGCGTCCGTACTTTGCCGTATACCCAGGAGCCTCAGGGATTACGTTCGCCAATTATTCCAAGACAACACTCCTCGCAATCACTGGTCACATCTAAGCCGACGGGACACGTCTCTAATGGTCTTAAATCAGGGATCGTAAAGCAACTCGCACTCCACAGTCTGTACCTGCCGCTGCCTCTTGCCTCGTTATTCCTCTTCCTCTTCTTCCTATCCTCAATCCCCATTCACCTTCACAGGCCACCTTCACATTTCGAGTCGAGACGTGACCTCGACCTCGACCTCGAGCCGCCATCGGGAGTGACACTCAGCTGTCACACCTCTGCCTCCTGCAGCGACAATGGCGACGTCGAATCTCGTCACTTTCGGGGGGTATGCTGTATTGATTGTCATCGCTGGAGTACTCTACAAGGTCTATATCGATGCAAAGCCCAAGTCGCGAGTAACAGCTCCGAAAGGGGGAAATAGGTACATTGAACCTAAGAGCATCAAGCCAAAGAAAACCAGAAAGGACTCGAGTGTTAGCAGCGGAGACCAGGACATCAAGGCGGGAGTTAAGACACAGAAGAAGAAGCAGCCCCAAGCTTCAAAGCCTGTCGAGGAGGTCAAGAGCTTCTCCCAAGTTGCGGACCGAGACGACGAGGTCGACAACAGGGAATTCGCTCGACAGCTTTCCAGTGTCAAGTCAGGCACTGTTGTGGCTCCTAAGTCACAGACTGCAAGCAAACAGCAAAAGTCTGTCAAGCAATCCAGAGCCCAGGAGAAGGTCCCTGTGGAGACGAGCTCCGACAATGCCACGGCACCTTCTTCGGCCACTGGAGGGGATGCCGATGATGACCAGTCACCATTGAACTCACCTAAGCTGAGTGCAACCTCGGTTCTGTCGACCATCACCGTAAGCTATCCCAGATTGACCCATCATCCTGTGTTCGATCTCCATCATTGTGTCCTCAAGCAATGATTGAAGCATCATTCCTATCAGTTTGGCCAGCATGCTAATTTCATGATAAGAACGGCGTCTCTGATATGCTGGAAAAGGTAGCCCCCGGACCCTCCGTACTGAAAATCACGGAGTCGAACACCCCTTCCCGCCCCAAAAAAGTCCAATCGAATACCTTCGAAGCAGTCGAGACCAAGAAGCAGCGACAGAACCGCAAGAAAGCCGAACAGAGTAAGCTTGCCCGTGAGGAAGAGGAGAAAGAACGACAGAAGAAGATGAATGAGCAACGCCGGACTGCTAGAGTTGCGGAGGGCAGGGCCGCCAAGGACGGAAGCACATTCATGGCAGCTAAGGCTCCCACTGGGTCTGCGTGGGCTGGTCCAACCGGCACTGAGACAAACGGAAGCCAAGCTACCAACTCTAACGTTGAGCTCCTTGATACTTACGAGCCAAGCAAAGCAGCAGCTGCTATTCCACCCGTTGACAAAAAAGTCACCACAGTCCCAGCCGAAGCTTTAAACTCTGGAAGCGACAAGAATGAAAGTGATTGGCAGAACCATTTTTCGACCCTGCCATCGGAAGAAGAGCAGACTCGCCAAGCTATTGAGGAATCCGAGAACTGGAAGACTGTCAAGACCAAAGAGAAGCGCAAGGCGGCAAAGGCAGCCCCCAAGGAGGAGACGCAAGGCACCATCAACGAGCCAAATGACTACGGTGTTCCCGCGGTCATTGCGCCGACTGGTCCTGGAAAGAAGTGGACAGCAAACCTGGTCCATGTAGAATCAGCACCTAAAGAAGTTGTTGAGCGTGAGGTGGAGCTCCAAGACTCTGAGTGGGAAGTTGCGTAATTTCGACATCTACTTCCATCATCTGTTCGTATCTTTCCGAGGGCATACTCACCAAAAGTTACACGTCTACGCTCTTGGGCAAATCGACATTGGTCTCCGTTACTTGTACATTGAACTTCATTTGCATTATCTCCACGTAGTCATTGCGGCTGCACGCATCATGTGTCTTTGCTTGACACCGGGGCGGGGGTTTAGGGCATATTGCATCAGTCAGCTCCTCCGTGTATTTCAGGGCTCATCTTTTTGGGAATTGCTTAGGTATCAGTTGCCTGATCCTCCTTGTTTCTGTGCAACACAATGGGTCAACAAAATTGCTAGGACTGGGAGCTTTTTCTTTCATCATTTGGAATCACACATCACACCACCTGTACTATCAAGTTCTTGCTGCAGCGCGCAGCTGAAAATCAACATATTCAACCAAATCAGATAGTGAGAATCACGAATTTATTGTAGTGGTTGGTTGAAACGTGCTTGCACTGATATTGATGCCCGTGATATCTTATACTACAAGGAAACCGCTCTGCGTAGGATGTTTGATTCTAGATCAATAATAATAGCACAATTAACCCAAGCTCCTCATGCAAGTGTCTCGCTGATTTTGAGGCGCTCAAAGAAATCGGAACCTCTTGCCGGGGGCAACTTTTAAGTGGTGTCAAGGACCAACCCCACCACAATGCCTGCTGACCGATCCCGTTCACTTGGCCATACAGAAATCAAGCAATGATCGATCGAGGGGAGCTCACGCCTCGCCGAACTGGAACTTTTAAATGGTCGCAGAATCTCAATTTGTCTGTGTTAAAAAACAGTCAAAGTGCCAACGTCGCACCCCCTTAACCCCACATGAAGAGGACCTGCATTCAAAGGTACCCCAAATTGGCAGGCATGTTTAACCAATCGCGTGGCAGGACCCGGCATTGAAATCACTCGGTCGAGTCTCGACTCCGCTGCGGTACAAAGTACGCATCACACTGGGGTTGGATCGATATTTAATCAGATAATCCCCCGTTACGCCATTGCATATCGATACCGCAGACCCTGAATCCAGATACACAATTTTGACGTGTATTCGTAACACGCCGGTTCGTTTTAGTGCCGCTACTATACGGGTAGATCCAGGCGACCGATGTAATCGAGGAAGGGCCCCTTTAACAACGTCAACACTCCACATTATACAATTACACCAGTACAACTAACTCCCCGATTGCCAAACACTTCACTTGCGACACCACTCCACTCAAATACATTCAATTAACCTCGGCGCGGCTGGACCTCTTTGGATTTTGGAGCAATTGCGCCGTAACCCGAAAGCAAGACAACAAAGCGGAAACAAGGTCTCATCTTCATCATTCGAAGGAAAGGTTACGCAACAATTTTTGGCGCACGGATGGCTTGCGTCTAATGCGACAAGACAATTGTATCCAATCGCTCGCACAGCAGTTGTGTTGTCTTTCCATTCCATTGGACTCGATTGTTGGAGGATTTGGGGCGGCGTGGTTGATCCCAGCAACTGCACATCGCATCCCCACGTTGGAGATCTTGATCGCCTTTCGAAACAACCGCACCCACAGATTAAGCACTTTCTACTAGATCTCGAACTCGAATTTGTTCTTCATGCAGTCCGAGTCGTCCTTCGAGTATACGACACACCGCTCCTCCATTCCCGCGCAAGGTTACACCTAAGATGTCTCTCGATGTTGCGCTTCAGTCAGTCGCTTTCTACGTCCTCTCCTGTAGCACATGTGCCAAGATTAGCCATCGACGAAAAGCGAAAGCACAGGCACGGAGAGAGCGTGCGGAGAAGGCTGAGCTGGAGACAGAGCAGCCGGGCCTGTACCGACACCCCTCTCCGTTCTCTACGAATCCATACTGGACCGAGGAGATAATGATGGGACCGGGTCCGCCAAAACAAAGCAAAGGCAGCAGCAAGAATACTAGTCAACGGGCACTCAATACTGGGGGAAGCAGTTATGCGGGGAGTACTGCTGTGAGTACGGATCCGTCAAGTAGTCCGACAGCAGCTACAGAGGGGTCCCGACTCTCGGGAGAAGGGTGGAACCGAAAACGATATCAGCGGGCCGACGAAGCACTTTGGGGAATCGATCTTCCAGGAACTGGCCAGAAAATAAAGGATGCTATTTCAAAGGCAGGCTCATCGGCGGGCCGTCTATTAGAAACCCGGCTGAGTAAAGGAGGCACAATAAAGGAGGAAAGCCCAGGGCCTTATTATCTAGCCAAGAATCCTCCGGTCAACGATTTACACCCTCCCGTTGTTAGTACGCAACCTGCTAGCAGGGACGAAACAAGATGGATGCTTCAACCTCCACCTTCTGCGAAAATCATGGAGGGAAAGGTTAAAGTAGTCAACAGAAATCGCGCTAGCAGCAATGGAAGCAGCCTCAAGACCCCGCTCAGTCGGCAGGCCACAGAGAGGATCAAGGAGGAGCGATTACAAGGGGACGACACCACACCCTCGAGGGCAGAATCAAGATCAAAATCAGGAAGATCTAGTCGGCAAAGACAACAACGTCACGAAAGCAGTAGCCCCTCATCTGATGATTCGATAAGTGTCATGAAAAGGAGGAAGAAGCCCCCACCACTCACCCTAGCAAGCCCAGGGAAATCATCACGAGATACTGCTGAGCATATTCCTATTCCCTCGAGAGATTCTGTACCTCCATCAGCGTCAGATATGAGAGAGCGGCCAGCAAGGCCGCTTCTGAGCACTATTGTCAGCTCCTCGGTCGCTGTCCCTAAGACCACCAGCGACGACACTCCTTTGGCGTTGCGAGAACTCTCGCCACGGTTAACAAACAGTGTTCTCAGCTCCAGAGAACCATCTCCTTCTAAAAGGCTTTCGCCAAGCGCGAATTCGATGCCAGCTTCGATACCACGCCTGGAATCGAAGCCACATGCCAAGTCAGAGATTATCGTTCCAAAGCGTGCCTATATAGAAAATTCAGAATAAAGTGTTCTGTACTATAGATTCAAGAGCGGACGTGCCTTGGGCCGGGTCTCAAAATTACAATCTTTTGGATATTTTCTTTGGTCCTTTCTTAAGTCTTTCGTTTTTGACCGTTTTGGGTATGGGTGCAAATCATCGGGGGCAAGCATGCATGGAGTTCTGGTCTGGTACTGGGGACAAAGGTGCATTCGGTCGGTCGTTTGATGCTTTTGGATATTGGGGTTGGAGAAAATGAAGTTGGAAATGAAGATAAACTACTTCCATGTTTCACTGTTCAGACCACATGAGTGATTTTTGGTGACATTTTGTATCTCAAAATAAGTTTTGTAGGTTTTGAAGGACTACAGCCATCGGATGTGGAACGACTTGATCAGGAAGGGCTCTTTGGAAGTAGCCAACCGCCATCAAATATCTCGAAAAGGATTGAACCTTCTTGCCTTTTTAGTACTAGACCGTGCAGTTCTGTATGCCGTTTTCTTATGAAGAAAGCCAAATAGCAATCCAACAACAAGGATTCGTTCTACCCTTTTTGCACCATGAACTCCATATCTCATAGCAAGACAGCAAGCCATAGCGATGATCTGCTTCCTCCCAACTCCATTTTCCCATTGTTATACATTTTCATGACTTTCTTAACTTCATAGATGCATACCATCCTCATCATCGTCCTCCGCTAAAGCTCTCATCCTCTCTTCCATAGCCCTCCTAAGCGCCTCATCGTCCAACCTCCCACCCGCAGCATTTGCAGTCCCGTTGGCAGTTCCGTTCACAGCGGCATTCGACGAACTCTCTGGCACCCTATCCATCATAACT
>QGMK01000221.1:0-33720 GCA_007825345.1 Lachnellula suecica
AAAGAATCTGTTGTGCACTTGTTCGCAACCACCGTCCCCTCGCTATCTTCGTCCTCCTCCTCCTTGACCTTCACTAACTCTGTCTTTTCTTCATCCTCACCCTCACCTTCGCCTTCGATGGTCATCACTGTCTTGTCTTCAGGCGCTACACTGACACTGCTCTTCCTCCCGCCAGGCGCGACCGATTTCTCTTTCTCGGTCATAGTGTTGACGATTTTACCGAGACTGACGTGGATCTTGAACAGAGCGTTGCGACCAGTGGCATCGCCGATGAGTTTGCTATCTATGGCGGCGGACACTTCGTCGTAAAGTTCGCGGATCAGATCCTCGGTTGAGGCCGGCGAGATGTGAAGCTTGGCCAGGAGAGGAGCGATGGTTTTCTTTTCTTCGCCTAGGGGAGTCATTAGCATAGGAAGGGCAAGATGCAAGGGGAAGGAACATACGGTTAATGCCAGAGTCTAGTCTCTCTAGAAGGTCTCGAGCAAAGTACAGGTGCACGTCGCCATTTACAGCTTTCTTGGCGCCCTCATCGTTGAGGGTCATTTGGTTACCCGGGACGTGAAGCTTTCGCGGATCGGTCCAATCGACCAAGTGAGAACCAATTGTGGTCAGGCTGACCATCTCGGACTCGGCTTCACCATCGTCGTCCATAGTCTCTTGGATTTCGAATAGCTTGTGCATGGCGTCGAGGGCTACTTTGCGCATGCGGTCCTGGTTCTCTTTTCGACTCAAGCTGTATACAGGTAAGAAATAGGAGAGGGTTTGTCGGACACCTTGGTTGTGCGCTGTACTGGGGTCGAAGTAGAGAACAACGAGAGTCTTCAGAAGTTCCTCGAGTGCGGTTGATCCATCAGCTATGACTCGTCCTAGCATGAGCTTCGAGACTGCAACAGTAGCTGCTGCTTGCACCTCGGGAGACTTCGATCCGGACTTGAGTGCTTTGAGGTAGACTTTGAGAAGTGTAGGGTTGGTGTCGAGAAGATGAGCACCATGTTGGTTGAGGATGTCAGTGAGAATTTGAAGGGCCGTGATTTGCAAAGCCGAGTGGCCTTTGCTGAAGAAGTGCATGAAGAGTGTCAGATTCTCCTCGGCAAGAGACTTGTCTAGGAGAGAGCAAAGACCAAGGCAGACAAGACCGCGTTCTCGAACAGGTGCTTCGTGACTTCGAACCGCAGGGACGACCAAGTTGTTAAGCATGGCCACAAGATGCGCATTTTGTTGAAGGTTACCTTCCACGTTTTCGAGCATGCACTGCACAATGTGCAAGCACTTCATATTGACCATGATTTCGCGAACGGCTTTCTCTTGATCGTCCAGTTCTGGCTTGCCCGAACCGCTTGGAGTGCCCTCATCGCTGACTTCAGATTTTGCGGAATGGAAGCTTTCATCGACATCTTCTGCGCTTGGCTCGTCCATAATGGTGTCATGAACGTCGGCAACTGCCTCGAGAACAACGCTGCAGAATTCCCGTTCGCCAGCGGCATCTTCCGCACAGATGCCCCTCAGAGCCTCGATAGTGAGTTTGGTGACTTCCTCTGGCAGATCTGGGATCGAGAGAGATTGTCTCAGAAGAGCAAACATCTTCCGTCGTCCAACTTCATCGGAGTAGTCTAAGGTTTGGGCGATATGGAGGAGCTGCTCAACAATGAATTCCTGCTCGACCGTATCTTCTTCCTCTTCGTCCTCGGTTGGTTCTTGGGCAGCAACACGTTTCAGAGCCTCTACTAATACCGTGACGTATCGCTGAAGGTAGAATGCAAGTTTTGTGACTTCTGGCATTTTCTCCTCAATCAAAGCATCGAATTTGCCGTTTTCTCCATTCCGGCAGAAATCGTTGAAACTTCTCGCCATGAACACAGACTCGGCACTCAGAGTATCCCAGAAGTAATCATCGAATGTTACTGCATCTCTGTAATCTGGGCGACCTTCCCAGAATCCCCTCATAGCCTCCAACGCGACTCCATTTTCGACACCTGAATTGACAACATCAATACGTTCGAGGAGTTCAAGCAGTCCATCGAAGCTCGGTCCTTTCGGTTCTACGTTGGCACCCTCAGCTGCTTCGCCAGCTTCCGGCTCTTCAGCTCCAGCAGTTCCGGCACAGTCTTCGATCCAGCGCTCTCGGAACAGCTTCCCAGCAGCTTTCCGCACATTCTCATCTCGATCACGAAGACCCCATCGCAGCAACTTTTCTCTCATTGACAAAGACAGATGTCTAAAATCTCCAAGAGCTGGTAAAAGTCGCGAGTAGAGCGCTCGGCGAGTCGCGGGATCCTGGTCTCGAGCTCTTTCGAGCAAGAATGGAAGTGTGTTTGGCAGAATTGGCAAGTTCACCAAAAGAGATCTTCTGACATCGGCACTTGGATCATTCTGGAGAACATCCAAAAGTCTGTCTAACAGACCAGCACCAGTATCGTCATCGCTATCCTCTGCTTCACCCTCAGCTTCATTCCCAGCAAGCCTGCCAAGTCCTAGTACTGCCTGTACCCTAACCATCGCCTCCTTATCGTGAATCCTCTTCAGCAACCCATGTCTCAGCAGCTGAAAAAGATCATCATCAATCGCCTCCAACGAGTTGATGATATGAGAAATCAACTGCGTCGACCGATACCGCACAAACTTCTCCTTCGAAGTCAACAACGGCAGAATAGTACTCATCAGCGTAGAAGTAAGCCTTGTACTTGGCGTCTCCACCAGAACACCCGTCTCATCCGCATTCTCGTTAAGCTCGTTATCCTTCTCATTCGCATGTCTTAAGAACAGCCCAATAAACCTGATCGCGCGCTCGCCCACGCTCTCGCTCTTCTTCACCGGCATAACACGAAGCACGCATCTTGTAAACTCCTCCGTAAACTGCTCCTCGTCAAAGTCTTCGGCGCCCGTTTTCTTGCCCTTGGTGCTTGTGGGCTCGTAACAGCATGCTTCTTGGATTTTCCGCAGGTTGATGACGAGTTTGCGGTGCGAGGCGGTGGTGCGTTGCGCGTCGCGGAAGATGGAGGCGAGTTGTGTGCGCAGCTCGTTGTCTGCGCTTTCTTCGGGGATTTCGATGTATGGGGAGGATATCCTTGAGGCTGTTGAGGCGCGGGAATTGAGGGTTTGAACGGAGGATTTGTGGGAGACTGCTGCGGAGGTCCGCGTGGATCTGGAGGATACTCGTCCTGGCATAGTGTATTCCTTTGTTGATGTCGTCGTATTTCCAACTCAGAGCCCAAATTCAAGGGTTTCGTAAGATCTGGCTGCGCTGGGGTTTAAGTCGCTTTGAAGTCGTTCGTAAAGTTTATCGTAGTATGAATAAGGAAATCGCGGTATTAAACGCGCCTCCTGTTTACACCAAAGTAAACACAAGCTCGGTTCGCTCAGGAACCAAGCCCAGCACGTGGAGATAAGCCGGCAACTGCGCAATTCAGCCTCCTGTAATTTTTGATCACCATAATTCAGTAAGTACCTAATTACAACAGCAAAGATGTTCAGAATTGGGGTAAGACGATTTGCGACAACAGCGAGGAGAGCCGCAGAGACTGCTGCGCAGATGGAAGGCTCAAATCAATACGGTGTTGGCGTATCAAAAGCTCAAGGAGTCGTCAAGGGTCTGACTGGAGGTAGCTACCCCTCCCAATGCAAGAAATTTATAATTAACAGTTGCCAGCCATTGGAAACACCCCTTTAATCCGCCTGAACCATATCTCGGAGGCAACTGGCTGCGAAGTTCTGGGAAAGGCAGAGTTCATGAACCCAGGAGGATCCATCAAAGACCGAGCAGCCCTCTACGTGGTCAAAGATGCCGAGGAGAAAGGCTTGTTGAAGCCGGGAGGAACGGTGGTTGAGGGCACTGCTGGAAATACTGGAATTGGTCTCGCCCACGTCTGCAGATCGAAGGGATACAAGCTGGTTATCTACATGCCCAACACGCAATCGCAAGGCAAGATTGACCTGCTGAGACTACTTGGAGCAGAGGTCTACCCCGTACCCGCAGTGGCATTCGACAATCCAGAAAACTACAATCACCAAGCGAAGCGTCATGCTGATCGGTTGGACAATGCTGTCTGGACGAACCAGTTCGACAACATTGCGAACAGGAGAGCGCATATTGAGACAACGGGCCCGGAGATTTGGGCTCAGACGAAAGGGAAGGTCGATGCGTTCACTTGTGCTACTGGTACTGCGGGAACCTTGGCAGGCGTCACTCGGTACCTGAAGACTGTGTCTGATGGCAAGGTTAAATGCTTCCTTGCTGATCCTCCTGGAAGTGTTCTGCATTCGTATCTCGAGTCCGGCGGGAAGCTGGTCGAAAGAAGCGGTTCCAGTATTACAGAAGGCATCGGGCAAGGCCGTGTTACGGATAACTTGAAGCCTGATATTGACTTGCTGGATGGATCTTTGCATATCAGCGACGAAAAAAGTATCGAGATGGTCTATCGGTGCTTGGATGAGGAAGGCTTGTACTTGGGCGCCAGCTCATGCCTAAACGTTGCAGCCGCGAAGGAAGTTGCAGAGAAGCTTGGCAAAGGCCACACGGTGGTGACCGTTTTGTGTGATGGTGCATACAGATACGCTGACAGACTGTTCTCAAAGAAATGGTTGACAGAGAAGAAACTGCTTGGCGCAATCCCAAAGCATCTAGATAAGTACATAGTGCTGCCATGAGCTAATTTTACATTGTACACCCTTATACAAACACCGGTTGACCCCATACGAGAACATCCTCGATGATTCATGACTTCGACTCCAGTAACTTTTCATACGTAGCAACACCTGTCCGCACCTTCTCCTTGCCCCAATCCGAACCTATAATTGCCTCGTACGACTCTTTGACCTGACTTTCCAGCTCTGTTGTTTTATCCTTCAACTGAATCGCTGTTTCCGACTCAGGACCTAATACCTCTTGAGCAACCCTTGCGCTATGCACAACCATCACCGAGCTTTGAAGGAAGCTATTGTGGTCCCACATATGTCCGTTAGGATTCTTCCGGGTAATCTCCACGTTTCTAGGCTGTAAGTTCTCGAGGCAGCCCAGAAGCTTTATTGACAGCTGCTCAACCTTTCCGTCCGAATCTTTGCCGCCCTGGTGTTTCAATGCGTTCATCGAAGCCAGAGCAAGGGCACCCGCATATGTCTCCGGTCGCTTGAGAGCATCCATAAAGGGATTCTTAACACTTCCAGCATGTTTCGGGTCCTGCATCAAGTCGAATATCTGATCCGTCCACCGCATAGCCTTATCAGTTGCGACAGGGTCCCAATCAGAGCTAGCCGCCTTATCGTACATGGCTTTTATGCCTTGAATCGCTGTCAAAGGGTGTCGCAATCGAAGGCCCGTAAAAGAAGCTTTCCGGAAACAGTCCAGCACGATGTCCTCGTGGCCAGCTGCAGCCATCTTGCCCACAACATACGAAGTCAAACCGGTCCGCATGATCCTTGCTTTCGCTTTGCTGAAGCCCTCGAGGATTCCTGGTACATTTTCCCAGTCTGACCTGTCCTTCATGAGGTCTATGGCTTTCTTCAAACTTTCTCCATAGCTCGGGATATCCTTCTGGATATCAATGTGCTGCAGACGGAACTCCTCCTCTCCGATCTTTGTAGTCACTGGTTCGACTTCCAGCGCCCTCTTGTTTTTCTCCTTGAAGATGAGCTGCCGTTGCGGTTCGGAGAGCCAGGCGGGCAAGAAGATGGTCTCGCGCATGAGTTTGAGGTGGTCGTCGAGTTCGGTGGATGAGGTAGGTTTGAATGCGGGGACAGTACCTAAAGTATTAGTTGTATATCTGCAAATTGACAAATGTGCTCCTTACTGATTCTTTGCCGTGCGACGGAGCTTGTGAAAGTTCGTAGCTGCATTGACCGGCATTCTGAGGCATTTCTAACAGCCCATTGGCTGCACCGGAACATGTTGACTCTCTTCCCACTCATCGTATTCACGTAAAGCTCGACGAGAGCGTGGTAGTGGTGTTTTTGGTGGGTTGAAGAGAAAGGAGGTCGAGGCTGAGAGAGGTTGAGGTAGAGATTATTTTCTGGGGGAGAAGCGACCAATCAGCTCACGCGACCATTTTCGAGCGAACATCGAGAACCTCAAGCTGCGAACAACACCTCCTCCTTCAAAACACCATGGCGCCCACGACACCCACATTACGGCCATTGGCCTGCTGGAAGTCTTTATTACGGCACTCGAGACTCCAGAAAACAGCCACGAGGTCATTGACCACCTACTTCCAGCCCAAACCCATCGATGCGCCTCCCTCGAGTACAGCTTCCCCTCAAACTCCTTCACGAACAGCTCCATACTGACCCAAGTGTAGTCAAGAAAACAATAAAAGTAATAGCACCACCTCCAGCTATTAAATTCAAAGAACCCATCAACGATGTCCACGCCATGCAAATCGCTGTCCTCGATCCGACCGGCGCCCGAACAACCCTCTTCTCCAAAACCAACCCGGAAGCCGCACACGTCGGCGACATCCTGCTCGTGCGCCTGAAGACCGGCGACCCCTTCGCGGGCGTCTGCATAAACATCCGACGCCGTGGCGTGGAGAGTGGGATCCTGCTGAGGAACGAGCTGACGCGGGTGGGCGTTGAGATGTGGTTTAAGATTTATAGCCCGAATGTGGAGGGCATTGAGGTTGTGCAGCGCAAGGAAAAGAGGGCGAGGAGAGCGAGACTTACGTATATGCGTAAGGCGAAGCACGATATTGGGAGTGTGCAGAATATTGTGTTGGCGTACCAGAGGAGTAGGGGTGCGCTCAGGGGTAGCGTGGCGAGTGTTGCAAGTAATGAGAAGAAGGGCGGGAAGAGGAAGGTCAAGGGTAAGGGGAAGAGATAGAGGAGTTGATGTATTATACTTGGTATTGGGAAGTTGCCGGGCTTCAAACCGTTGTACAGCATTGTTCAATTACAAAAGCTCTACCCTGAAGGGTCGTCTCGACCCACCTACACCTAAGGTGGACGATGCTGATCGAGTGGAGAGTATTGTTACTTGTCATTGGTCGTTATTTGGTATTCAGAGTCATATGGCTAGGTCAAATTGTTCTACCAAGTGGTGGATCTTACCAACAGCATCCCTTGCACAGTCTGCCGAAGCACTCAAACCCCATACTCGAGGTCTCCTGCAAAGACATCACTTGCGAGCCTATGGAGTCTAAGTAGACTTAGCTAGTAACTGCCACGCATGCTGTACCACCGCTCCTTCAACGCTACCGGACTCCGGCATCATATCCATGAACTCCTTGTCGTGCGATAAGCCGTTGATGTTCTTAATGGCTGTTTCGGTGACCGTTATCCTCATCGGATCCTTGTCCCTAGATTTCTTCCATAGGAACTTTACGGCGAGCAGGAAATCGCGCGTATCCCACTTGCCTTCCGCCGTCATCGAAAACCTCCTCATGGACTAAGTGGCCAAGGCGGGCACACGGCACTTGATCGCCAGCACATACATCTTGGCATGGAATGATAGTGTATCTACGGAAGTGGTGTAGCTTGATCCCGTGCCGTAGTCCGAAGTGTAGATGTATCTTACGAACTCCCGCACAACCGTAAGCTCTTCATTCGATATGTCGAACACCGGAGTAGTGGTTTCCTTTTCAAATCAGCTTTTGATTTCATGTAATGTCTCACGAAAACGCACCTCTTTCTGAAAATTTCTGATTCTAGCTGCAATGACGACCGAGCGAGTGCAGATGATGGCGCGATGGACCTTGCTGAATTGGAGAAAGAAAAGTTAGCGATGCTAAGTGAAAGCTCTTTTGATCTTACATCTCTTCGTCTTGGCAACGCAAAATCATGTCGGTGTATTCATTGTCGGATTGCAGAAGTCTGAAACAACCGTTTATACATTTCAACGTTGAGCTAGGCACTTCTTACTCTGGAATCGACTTGGCGGAATCTATCTTGTAGAGCTCGTGACGCCATACTAGATAATTGTGGCGGATGTGTACTTTCGCAACGGTCGACGTTGAGGATGGAATCATATACACGCCCGGTCAAAGAGCGTGCAGGGATTAGAAGAGAAGCATTGAAGGAGCCAAGTTTCCCCAGCTCTTTCAAACCCGAAATCTCGACCATTCTAATCCTTAGAACCTCCCAGAAATGTCTGGATTTCATCTCTACGTTTCTCGCGAAATCGACTCTTCTCACTGCACCTTCCCCCTCGCTCTCGCCATTTCTCTCTGAAGCCCCCGTAATAAAGCTCCAATCTGCGCTTTCTTTCACTCAGCACAATCTTCCTGGATTTCAGACCCCAACACTCCTACGAAATCTGCGTTACCTTACCAGCCATGGGTGTAAGAAAAGAAATTTGGGGGTACATCGTTCCGACCTCCTCAAGGCACAGATGCCACCGAGCTAACACTACATGATAGACTGCTACTATCCGGAAAACATGCAGATATGACGTTAAAATGCGGGGTAACTGTTATCAAAGTCCACCGCGCAGTGGTCTGCACGAGGTCGCCCGTTCTTGCTGCAGCACTGGATGGGAACTTCAAGGTAACAGTGTTACGGGATCAAACCCATCAAATGAACCCGACTTACCGCTAATCTTCCTTACTAGGAAGCTACTACTCGCGAGGTTGACCTGTCCTCAAACGAACTCGCGGTCGTTCAGGCCATGGTGCAGTACCTCTATTCCGACAACTACGACGACAACCCTTCCAAGATTGCGCCGGCGCCCAAGAAAAGTGCGCCCCAGAAAAGTGAGGGCATTGAAGAACAGTCAATGACCGTCTCAAAGAAAGCTAGCCCGGCTCGTGATGTCAAAGCTACTCCTCCCACGAACACAGCAGTCTTCAATGCTAAAGTCTACGTTATCGCCGACATATACGATATTCCGGGACTCAAAGATTTGGCCAAGAAGAAATACCAAGGGGTAGTTAATCTCAATTGGGAACCGCTGATATTTACCAAATCTGTTGAACTACTCGTAGACAACCTTGATTCTTTGTTACTGTACTTCTGAAAACTTTGCAGTGCTATGTTCTGCACTCTAATCCACTCCCCCTCCCACACCTTTCAATGGGAAAATTCTGACTCCTCGGTATTGCAGTGGGAGAACACTATGGAACAAGATGAGATGCGCCAGTTTCTCATCAACGTTGCTATGATGTACCTCAACACCCTCATGGGTTGTGATGCGTGGGTTGCGTTTATGGAGAGAAGAGGAGATATGGGGGTAGGTCTCATGAAGGCCGCTGTGGACCGTGTCGCCAGTGACCTCAGCCGAACTTCACTTAGTAAAGACAAGAAGAAGAGCTATAGATTCTTGACTGGCTGAGAGGGGTTTTGTGGGACTAGCAGCATAGTTGGATCTTGTCTGCGACTCTGGTGCGCATTTCGACTGCTATCTATGAAACCTTTTAGGACTTTTTTGATGTTTTGCTATAAATTTACGAATCCAGCGTTCGTCTCTAGCGCGCTGTCTTTTTTGTATGATCTTCTTTGAGGGTGATAACCGGTGGGCCCAGATCTGTCCAGCTCTAGTATACTCCAGTTTCTCTTGGGGCTCTAATCTGCATATTCAAGCGTTCAGTCAGAAATCCTCATTTGCCACTGGCGAGCGTTTCTCATCAGCTATTTCTACACAGGTGACAGGTCTGTGAGTATGGCTCGAAACCAGGTTCACAGATAGATCAGACATAGTTTTTCAGACTATCCTCCCTTCATCTGAAACATTATTAATCATGATCCTCGATTCTTCATAGCCTCCATCGTTTCGGACCACCTTGCTATCTATCCCAGCCTTCATCAAACCACGTTGGCTGATGCGTCATGATACTAAACATAGCCCTTATGCAATATTTTCAAGAATCATTCACCACAGATATGTAAGTCCTGGCGTTTGACTAGAAATTTTCGTTCCTGGGGCGTGACGTAGACTTGTCAGAGTGTCTCTTCTACTCCAGCGCAGTTGACGTTGCTTATGCGACAATTTGTGTTGCTTCGAACTTCTTGCAGTGCACTTTGCTTGGGCCTTCCTCCCCATAAGCGACCACCGATTCTGTGCCCTTTGACGACCCGATAATCCACGGGTGTCTTCGAAGCCACCCCTGTCATAACAGAGATATTCCAGATCTGCACAATGTAAATTCAATAGATTTCCATCTTTCAAAGCAATATACATCCTAACGCTTCCATCGTTCTAATAGTCTCGACCAGATCTCCGACCTCCTATCTGCGCCGCAGTACCCGCCTACTTTTCGCCAAGTCTCATCGAGAGCTCAACGGTCGACACGATGGACAATAAGAAGTACATTTACCAGAAGCCGGTACTGTACTCCACCGGCTATGATTCAAAGATGAATAAGGGCCTCTCGGATCCAAAGCGCGATGTTTTGTCTTGCGAAGTCCCGGACCAGCTACGAGAGCGAAGGCTTTTGTCCTCGGGCGAGCTGGACGAGATTGGTTACACAGCCGGCCTGCCAGATGTCACTTACAGTCTGCATACCAGGGATGATGAAGATTCAATTCCAATCGCTCGCCAGGTGTCCTCAGAAGCAATGCACGTTATGGAATTGCTACCCGAACTCATCACGCTCAGAGAGGATCTATTTCGTCCGGGCTTTTTAGATCAACTCCACTACAAGCCCATCACAACACAGACATCAATTGTCGATCTCAACAAGTCAAAGAGCCAGACCGAGAGTGGAGTCGCTTTACTCGGCCTCAAATGTAGTCGTTATCATGGACTCAATTCGATCACGTTAGGCCCCAATTGTACTCTGAGCACGGAAGTTGATCAATGGGTATACAAGCTTTTCGAGCTTGGGTCTAAAGTCCTGAGCAGCTGCTTTCCCAACGCACACGAAGCTGCTCATAGGGAGGTCTGGCTGAAGGGTTCATTCGCGCCGAATTCGTCAAATGGCGTGTATACTCTTAGCAGCGCGCAACTCAATTGCTCCGACCCAGACGAAGACTTGCAAGCTGTGCTGTGGCATCGTATGGGAGAAATTTACAGTGACAAATTTAGTGATCCTACGGCACATACTGTCATGTTCAACCTTTCAAATGTGGATAGCGAGACATTTGGTGGCCGTATGAGCCTAGCTGCTCCTCGAATTTTGTTCTGTCTTCGACCTCTGGTATGTCATTCCCAGTGCCTTCATTTGTTTTGGCCCAGCCAAGCCACATACATAAAACCTGTTGCATACAAATGGTTGTTTCTTGGCCAAAGTTATGTTGCTAATTCCTCTCTTTTCTCCAGGAGGCATTGATATTTCCTGCTCGCTTTTACCACTTCAGCAGTGGGAACGGACCCTATTCGGTACACAGAGACTTCCTACAGCCTCTACCAAGCGACTCGCCACTCCACCTCCCTCGAGATCCTCGAGTGCCTGATCTACCACACAACGCGGTCAATATGCGTGTGACGGCCCAAACCTATCCACATATATTCCTCACCAACCCAGATTTCTCCTGTTTCAGTGAGCAAATCTGGGACGATGCCATGCATTTCAGTGTTTCCTTGTTGGGTCACCGAGAGTTTATGATGCGCGTGTTTATTGAGAACGAACTTCTAATCTGTTCTCGAAGTATGGAATATCAGCCGGAAAATATCCAAGGCACCGGTATGTAAATCTTGATAGCTCCTTGCCCTAGACCCAGATAAGCTTTTCAACCTTCTCCCTTCTGCGAATACCTTTATATTACGAGGCAGGCTAAAGACTTAAAGGGTTCTATTGATTCTTGGCCAAACTTGCTGACTCAACAAGTAGGCCCCATGCGAATGATGCTGGCCACCAGATCATTTCAGACGCCCAAACCTCAACAAAATCGTTATTACAAAAACCCGCTTGGTCCACCTCAGTCCCACAGACCAGAATCCCAACAAGGAACTGAAGACCAGCCACAGCCGAGTACAAAGAAGAGCAAGAAAGAAGCAGAGCCGAATAGCGAGACTGACCTGGAAAAGAAGAAAGATATCGGCAATGAAGCATCGGGAAATTTTGCTCATGCGGCTGTTAATGAAGAGCCCCACTTTAGGAAGATCCCACAAGATGTTCTAGACGTATTTAAACTCCCCGAAGGAGACGGATTGAACTTGACGATCGACCAGCTTCGTTCACTCTCCAAGCTGTCACCTCATGACAGATATGTTCGCGCTAATAAGGTCTTCTATGCCAGAGGTGAATTCGCCTACAAATACAAACACCTAGAAGAAAAGAAGCTTTCTGCTGCTGCCGTCGAAGAAGCAAAAGTATCCCAGTTTGAATCTATTGCTGCTAGTCTTACGAGGAATGGAGATCCAGATTATTACGTTAATTTGTTCTCATGGTCTAGTCCCCAGACTGGAAATACCTCAGCAGAAGTTCAGTATCCTTCGAGGGCGTTGGCCGTTGAAGCGCTACAAAATTACGGAAAGCCAAATAAGGAGATAGAAGCATTGAAGAAGAGATACATGTCTCTTCACTGTGGCTCTCGCTTTGTTTTGGGAAAGCGAGGAGGAAATGGAACTAAAGACAAACTTAAGATTGATTGGACGCATAAGGATGCCAAGCATACTTTTGATCCCGAGACAGATACTGTTCCTAATAATCCAGGTTGGAAATTAGCTGGAAAGCAGGAGTAAATGGACAGGAAATTGTTTTGGGTACTAATCGGGGCATCTTCTGTATATTGAGGCTTCTTATCTTGGCCAATGCTTTGCATCAAATGGCAAGAATATTCTTTGTATATCTTCATACTATTCCTCAAATAGATTTATACTCCCGTGGTAGGTGACACGCAGATGGCTTGAATCTCTTACTCGACGAGAAGCATTTTACTCGAGCACTTTGAGTAAATTACTTTGATAGGTGAATACCTACGTAAGCAAAGCTATCCCTGTGCGCGGCTGCTGCCCCGCTAGTGTCTATCTACTTCCCAGGCTGCAGCTGCTGCAACAACATGTCAATAAACCTGCATATCACATGACACTACAACTGTCGATAACCACCTGCCTATCCATATTATACGCTCCTGCAATGGCATCTCACAATCAAGTTAACTACCAGAAACGGCTGGGTTTTGTCCAAACGTTACTCCACGATCAGTATGGCCTAATTGCAAGTATCCAACTCTTTTTTGAGTCGCGCAGTACTTTCTTAAACCTTCACTGACGCGTATGAACGAACCAGGACAACAACGCTGAGATTACTCCCATACAATACGACCCCGAATGTCCTTTCAAGTACAACAACTTCGTGTATTTGATATCACTTCCGTCCCCGATCACCGAAGAGCAAGCCAAGAAATGTCAACCACTGCAACCTGGCTGTGCGGCACTTCCCGTGGGTGCGACACAACTGATATTTCGCCTTACAAACTCAGACGCCGATGGAATAAACAAACACACTCGCGTCGAGAACGAGGTGGCCAGCATTTCACTCGCCTCTGCTGCGCTAAGCCACTTCAAACCCCATGTGGTGCCATCCGTTTACGCGTGGGGCAGCGCAGCTGTTAGACAGGGCTGGATCATTCAAGAGTTTATGCCAGGCTCGCCAGTCGACGAGGCATTTACGACCATGGATCTCCAACAGAAGCGGCAAATATTTGCTCAGATGGCTAAAATGCTGAAAGGATTGCAAGATTATAAGCTACCAGAGAGTATCACAGGATTTGGAGGTGTGACTTTTGACGACACCGGCCGAATTATCAGTGCAGCTATGACAAGCGTTGGTGCCGGGCCTTGGACATCATACGAAGCTTTTTTCAAAGCTCGATTGGAAATAGCTCTTAAGAAGGCAGATGAGAATCCACATATCAGAGGGTGGCAGTCCAATGGTTTAAGGAATCGGCTCGACGACTTTGTTGAGCGCGGGCTCCCCGCTCAATTTGAATCGCTTCTCTCCAAAGAAGATCGAGTCATCGTGCATGCCGACTTCAGTGAGTAAATTGTCAGTTTGATCCGTCGCGGGAGCAGGCTAACCGTGTTTTTTCTACAGCTACCAACAACATATTGTTTGATTCGACTTCGGGAAAGATCACAGGCCTGATTGACTACGACTTTGCGTGCATATTGCATCCATCATACGAATTTATCCACTCATCTAACGGGCTTGGGGGCAAATTTGAGGGTTGGTCAAGCGATGATGCTAGCGAGGATATGGCACTGCGTGAAGCAAAGCTTCATGGATTCCCCACCTCGCTTCCTCAGACAACTGAGAATGGAATACAATGGGAAATTGCGGAAGCCTGGGAGAATGAACTGGAGATTTTGGATGTACTCCGTCCTCGAACGATGCCGGGTATTGATAAAGTAGCGGATGTGGACGCTGTCTTGGGTGGAATCTTGCCCTGGAGGCTCACAAACTCTGATATCTTACGGATGCAGTCTGAAAAGGTAATACTAGACCACAGGAAGGAATGCGAGGAGAAACTGACCAAGTCACTGGACCGCTTGGGCTTTTGAAGAACTCTGAAAGAAATGGTCATGTCTGATAATAAGCATTGGCAGTTCCAACTGTACCAAAACTGCCGTTACCGTCTCATCTTACCCGCCCTCGTCCTTGTCACAGTTCCTCACTTCTACCGCGTCAACTGGAGATTAAGACCATGTAAATATATCACTGGGTATTTTCAAATCAATACGACAGTTGCACAAAATCTCCCGCATGACCTGTCGACCCCGCTTTGCGTTTGCTTACTAATACATTAATCGTTGTACAGGTACGCCATACTAGTGTTCTAAACAGGAGAGAATTTTCAAAGTGTCCCAAAACCTTACTTCATTTTCAAATCAAGCCCAGATTCGAGACAAACCAGACGATTTCGCCTCCGCCATGGCCTCTTCAGCATTCCGAGAGCAAGACCTAGCAGGCAAGGTAGCCGTCATCACTGGTGCCTCCCGAGGTATCGGCCGAGCCATTGCCATGAACCTGGCATCACGAGGATGTTCCATACTCGGCACATGCTCAAGTGTTGAGAACATCAAGTTGATAGAAGCTTTGGACCAGGAAATTGATGGCCTATTCAAAGATGCAAGCCAGAACCGCAGCTCCAGGGTGAAAGGGATCTGTGCGGATATCTTTTCGTCGAACTGTGCAGAGGTCATTGCTGATGCTGTGACGGAGTATTTCGCTGGACGCGTTGACATCTTCGTCAATAACGCAGCGGATGCCGATACGGGTATCCTTGGGGGGTTGACAGTGCAGGAAATTCAGAAAAGCTTGCTTGGCAACATCCAGACGCCGGTGCTGATTGTTGAGGGGCTTGTGAAGAGGAAGATGTTCCGGCCCGATAGCAGAATCATATATATTTCGTCAATTAGGTCGAGACAGCCGTGGTCAATGCAGCTTATGTATGCAGCAGGGAAGTCGGCAGGCGAGTCCTTATGCCGTACTTGGGCGCAGGCTTTCGGAGGTAGGGAAGAAAAGGTATGTGAATCTCTTGTGTTCATACTCTCCATGTTCTCTTGTTAACTTGTTTTTTTGCAGTTTGCATTCATGGCTGGTACAACCGCAAACGCCGTGAGCGTGGGCTTGACACATACGGACTGGGTTATGAAATGTCCACCCGAGACTCTAGCTACGTTTAAAGATGAATTTCTTCCTTTGCAATCCTTGCCGCGGCTTGGTCAGCCCGAGGAGGTTGCAGATGTAGTGGGTATATTGGTCAGCCGGGATGCCAGGTGGATTAGTGGGACTGTGGTCAGCGCCAGTGGTGGTGGGCTCAAGATTGGATAAGAGGAAAGGTTCTGGGTTCATGCAAGCAAGAAAACTAACAAGTCTTTGTTCGGTCCGGGTTGAAAGGAAGCTTTCCATACCCGAGGTTTCAAAATTCATTGGAGGAGCTCAAATACTCACCTCATTAAATTGAATATCAGACTATGCAATTGTCTCACCGGATATGGGATTTTGTTATGGTCTTATTTTAGATCAATTCGGTAGACATATTCCTTAGCTGCCAGCTTTTGGTCTACTGCGTGCTCCGAGATCATGTTAATGCTTGAGAATAAATGTACATCTAGGTGTAGAGCATGTCTTTTAATTGAATCTCATTCCACATTCGTCGCATTTGAAATACCTCTTCGTCAAACTTCGCTCCGTGAAATTCTGCGGCCGAACGTACTAATCTGACTCGCAATGGGCACATCTCTTGCGAAGTAAAAGCTTCTTTTCAGGTACCGCAGCTATCGCCTTGATCACCTCCAATGATATTTCCCCATTCTTCTTGCACAAACTATTAAACTTGGCTTTTCCAACAAGCTGCCGGTAGTTTTCTCCGATGTGTTTCAACGCACAGTCTTTCAGAATCCGGTCCTTCTCTGGAGTCTCATCGAACATCAATTCCAGACTAGCGTTGAAAGAGTCGGAGAGTCCTGTACGCGGCAATACATTCCTGAACTTTTCAACTGCTAGGGTTTTCAGAGCCGGGATGTCGTACTTCTCCGCAAGCACGTATACTTTGGTGTGGGTGAGGGGCTCGTCCTTTGCGTCGGCTTTGCCCGCAGCTGGTGCCGGTTGATCGTAGTTGGCGGTGTACAGAAACTTGATGAGCCGGTGAACTATATCTGGATCATTCATCATCGACGAGTGAAATTATTCCAGTGGTAGCCTCCTAGTATTTATTATTCGTCTGGGCTCATGGTCTCAGCAATCCTGGGGTTTTACCAAGAAGCCACCGTCAACGAATGCCGCCAATGGCTTCGACTGTATGCAAACAACGCTACGGTGAAGTTGATAGACCTTGCCGTCTGAAGTCTTCAGAACCAGATCGCTGTACTTGCCGCTCTTCAGAAGGCTTTGCTACGTCAGCTCAGTTCTGATGCCCCAAATAGGAAACTTACTCGGCAGTCATAGGAGAAAACCCAGTGGCTGTTTTGGAGCTGGTCTCTGGTGTTGTTGTGGACGCCATTGTGCTGAATGATCGTTTGTTCTAAAATTGAAGATGGGCTCAGCAAAGGCTGGAACAAAACGACAGGTTCTAAGGCGAGTTGCGCATCAGAATTGAATCGAGGAGAGCTCTTACCATTTCAGGATCTTGTCGTGGATGCTGATATGACTTTCTATTTGCAATAACTTGAGAATAAGACCACGTAAATGTCTCACCCGATATGGGGCTTTGCTACGGTCGTGTTTTTGGATCAATACGGTATTGTGTGTAGTTGGTTTTTGTGCTGTGATGAGCGTCGCCCGGTAGAGGCTCAACTCGTACGCCGAGGCAAAACAAGCAGAGCTACTACAAGAAATTCATTTGAAAGTTGCTAAAAGAGATTCAATTTTAAAGTATTGAGATCGATAATTTGTAACTTTTCATGGGTGAACCGATCTTCGGGCTGATACAACATTACAATCTGAACTACCAGGATCTCGAAGGCAGGTCGACTCTGCATCTCAAATGATTATTTGGTGCATATCAGCTAACATCCTCCTATCCGTATCAAACCAGTTCTTCCTTCCCTAAGCAAATCGAACTTTACACCCATTGCACCACCAAACGACCTTGCCCATAGTCTTATGCTTCTTGGCAACCTCCACTTTATCGGATCTATCGCACATGACACACGCAGGACTCTTCAAGCATTCTTCTTCCACCGGATCTGAGACCTTTGTGTTCAAGACTTCCATGCCGATTTCACCGTACTCCTTCAACAATTCCCTGAAATCAACACGCCTCATCAGCTCTTTGGCGTTAGTTGCCGCAAATCTGATGGCTACATTCCTCAGCAACTTATCATCTTCCATTGTCTCGTCGAAAATAAGCCGAAGGCTTTGGGAGAAAGCGGCAGAATTCCAGTGTCGGCGCAGAAGGGCTTCGTATTTCTGCTTGGAGAGTTGCTTTAGGGGAGAGATGGCGAACTTGTCGGCAATTATGTAGACTTTGACTGCTGTGACGAGTGCTTCAGAGAAAGTAAGCGTGTTTTCATCATCCGCAGCGTCTCCTTCTTCATTCGAAGCGTTCCTGTCTCCCACTTCTCCATTCTCGGACGCATTCGTAGTTTCCTCCTCCGTGCTTGCCGCAATGGTGAATGATCCATTTGTGCTTGACTCTGTCGACTCGACGGCAGGGACCGGAACAGTTGTTGCACATGTAGAGTCGCAGCTATGAAGGGTGTAGTTCCCGCGATAGAGAAATTCAACGAGTAGTCTCACAATCTCGGGCTCATCGTCTGGCAGATCGAGTACCCCGGTGGCGCTCTCCTGCTTAGGGTCAGCAGACTCTTCCTCCAGACTGGCATATTCTTTTTGCTTACGAGAAATGGTGGCTTCATGTGGGCTGCCAGTGGCTCTGATTGCAAGCCTATAATAAGACGGTGCACTTTGAAGACTTTGTCTTGACATTTGATCTGAAGGTCACTCCAAAGTCCAGTTTCGAGGAGCCTGTGAAGGCCGATTAGCTTATGGGACATCCCCCTCCGAAGTGGAAACTTACGATGCGGTCATTGAAGGTAAGCCTGTGGGCTGCCGTGATTCCGACATTATGTCAAAGTTGCGTTTTGTGCCGGTCGCTACCATGATTGCCGTCGTGGACGAAGAGTTTGTCAAAGACACTGGTTTTGAAGATGCTCAAAAGAACTCGCCAATCTTGCTGGCAAAATGGTGAATTAGCGGCCCATAATAAACCCGAATTCCATGCCCACAATGGTAGACCTCAATCATTTAATATAGTGTGCTGGTCTTTTTGAGCTAGACACTTATTTGTAAATGATTTGAAGGCGGAGTCGCCTCTAAATTTTGCGAGCGGGCTGTCTCAGTAAAGACGGAGCACCGTAAGTAAAACACCCCTGGCTCCGTTTGTTACCACATTTAGATGGCGCAGACAATGATTTAGATTTTCATAGCTATCGCATCCTATGAATAGGACGAAATTTATGTTTGCATTTCTCAGCTGAAAAGATCGCTTCGTTACCCGTAAAACATTTGGGACGATGCAGTTGAGATGTAGCTCCCTTTGCATTGAAGTGGCTTTAGAATGCGAAAGCATGTTTCTTTTGAGATTTAGTCTCTGATGGACATATGAGGCTACATTTAAGCGGTTCTCCATCTAAAATCCGTGCAATTATTGCAATACCATCTTCCATCGTTGTCTGAACAATAAAATGAGGTCTCAGCGTCGGTACGGCCACAATCACCGCAAGTATGCATCTGTGATGATAAAAAGGAAGCTTTCATAACATCAAAAGCAATCTCCCCGTTCTCCTTGCAAAGTGCCGCAAATTCACCTCGGTCCACCAACTCCTTCGTCTGCTTGCCAGCTGTCGTGATAGCAACATTTTTCAGAAGGCGGTCCGACTCTGGAGTCTCCTCGTAAAGAAGTTTTAAGGAATTGACGAAATATTCACTATTCCAGTTATTTGAAACTAGCTCTGTATACTTCTTCGTAGCAAGCTCTTTGAGACCTTGGATGTCGTATTTGTCGGCGATGACGAATACTTGGGCGTTTGTAAAGAGCGCTGCTGCCGATTGTGGAGTGGATGCCTCAGACGCAATTTGGGTTTGGATTGAAGGACGACTAAGTTTGCTTCTTTTGAAGCGAATGCTTGCTGGTTTAGACGGGGTGTTTGAGGCGGTTGCCGAAGTACCAACAACTCGTCCGTCAGAATAATCTGCATTGTACAAGTATTCCAACATCTTTCCCACAATCTCAGGCTCGTTATCGTCCAGGTTGACCTCTTTGTTGATGCCTTCCTACTTTAAGTCAGATAAACCCAAATAAATCTAGATCACAGGCCGCACCTTGAATCCTCCATCAACAGCGGCAGCGAGTGGCTTTGATTGGAGACAGACGATACAACGATGGACCCGGCATGTCTTCTCCTTGCAAACAATAGTCATATTTGAGTATTTACCAGACTCGTACATCCTATTCGCACGTCAGTTGCCATATCTGGTAGCGAAGAAAAAGCCCTTACGATGCATTGACCGTGGTGCGCGCTGGCGCTGCAGCTGGGGTGGCCATCATGTCGTTATGATGTTGGTGTTGAGTTTCCGTTTGTATTTGGATGGTGAACAATTGACAAGTCATATATGGCCGCCGCAGCCCAAGCCCCTGTCCATCTCTAGGCTGTCATTGGAGCACACTGCGGGAACTCACGTGATGGACATCGTTTAAATTTCAGGGGTCGTCCCTTTGGGAAAAGTGGGGGGAAAGGGGAAACGCCAGAACAAAAGAAAAGCAGGCAACAAATAAGCATTTTGAAATTGCAGAATTGCAGCTATATATAGGGTACTTCGTGTAGAAAAACATTCATCCGGTTCTCATCTGATTTCGGGTGCCAAGTAAAACATACAGGTACATGAGTGCCAATGTCTGCGCACGGTAGATTTGCACGAAGAACACTGTTCTAGTCTACTAGGATTGACTCTATTGCCAGCTTTTGAATACTTTGGGCTTTGAAAGACATCTATGACCCTACCCTAGCCCCCACATCAGGAACTTTCGTATCTCAGTCTGTTATTTATTTGAAAAAGTCACATCAGTATTCAAAGCACAAGAACATTAAGGCTCACTCTGTTAAAATTTAAATTATGTGCAATGCTATAGCTCAACAAAACCCCAAGCTCTCGTCCCCGTAGAGAAATGTTCAAAGCTAAATGCTCATCATCCATCATGTGGCAACCAATCCTTCCTCTCAACCACTCTCAAATGAGAAGTGTACTGAACTACCCTCATTTAAACGTACTTGAGGACAACACCAGAAGTACCAGAGAGGGAAGCCTGTACAATGACTGATCCTGAGCTGGTCTCCATGTCGATGAGAGTAGCACCAGTGACACCAACAGTAGTTCCGCTCTTCACAGCTGAAGCACCGGTGAAAGTGACGGTACCGAAGTCGGCGAAGGCAACCTGCGAAGAGCCAGACTCATAATCCTCAACAATCCATTCCGCGTTGTACTCGCAGAGAGAACCCAAGCTTGCCTCGTTGCTGAAGGTGTGGCTGACACTCTTTCCGGTAGTAGAGTTCAGAATCACAGCCGTTCCGGCCGTCTTGCTGGTTGCAGTCACAGTGGTCTTGATGGTATCTCCAGCAGAGATTGTGATGCCAGTGAAATCGTAGGCATAATCTGGGTACCACTCATACCAAGCGTCGTAGGTGACTTTGCCGCCAGAATAGGTCCAATCGATTCCGGTCTGCAAAATAGCAGTTCCACAAGTGTCGCCATCGATGCCAACCCATGCGGAGCCGGAACCGGTGGTAGTCGGGGTTGGGGCAACAAATGATCCAGTAACACTGGTGTATCCAGTGCCAACAAGAACGGCACCTGACCAGTTCGTGGAGTACGACACGTTAGTGTTGTTGGTTTCAACTCCTCCAGGTCCCTCAATTACATGGTTGGGGTTGCCCTTGCGCCCCTGAGCGCGCTTTCGGGCGCGTTCTTGGCGGACGGCAGTGTGTGGGGCTGCGATGGCGCTGCCCACCAGCAGAAGACTAGCGATGATAGAGTACTTCATTTTGCACGAAAGAATGAATATTTAAGACCGAATGAAGGATGGTAGCCTAGAGAAAGTATATGCCAAGCTTTGAATTGAACTGAGGATGGAAGACCAAGAGAATACCAAGGCGGTGGCAGCTTGGCGTACTTATAGCAAGAGGGATATCTTGCTGCAAGGCAAAGTCTGGGGGACATATGAGCTTACCTTCCTATCCTGTGTGCTTGGCAAGAGGACGCGTCAACATCCCAGGCTCCGGAGGGGGGAGAATCACGTTAACATTCTTCTCTAGCACGTAGTGAAAATACTTAACGTTTGGCTAGGAATTGCATGCGGTGTGTTCTTGGCAACTGATACCTTCTAGATTAAGATTCTGGAGTGAAGAAGAGACGAGATACAAGTAAAGTATGGCGGGTTAGTCTCAACTAAGCAGGCGATCAAGGGTCTGGATGGAGCTAGATCTCCCTCCCTTTGATAAGAGGGAATTGGATATAGCTAGGGATTGCGGTCCATAGACAATGCGTGCCCCCCCCCGGTTTTTACAACTCACCAGATAAGTGACTGGCTGTCTCAGGTAATGGTTGCACCACATCCTTACCGTCAACCAAATAATATTGAGATGCGCTGTAAAGTGACCCCGCCTTTAATGCCGGGAATATGATTGCTCATGCCGATTTGGCGGGGCTTAAATCAGGCTCTACTTTCCATGCCTGCTCCATATGTAAAAGATATGCTGATATAAGCGGGCTGAGACCAAACCCCCGGTCACTGGTACCTTACCTAACTGCGGTATTGTGCGTTCGCAACTTACTCATCTTCATGACTCGGACCTAATCGAGTCCCTTCTTGCAGAAGATCAGATGAACCGATTTTGGACATGTGAATAGAAATGGAAATTTGAAATGCCGGCGCCAAAATTTGGGCCGTACCTGGCAAAATGCTGATTATTGCTTAGATTGGCTACTCGCGCGGCTTTCAATTCAGTCGATCATTACCAGAATTTGATAGGTGCCGGTAGCTGTCTCCGACCAAGTCATTGACAGGCTGTCAAGGCTCGGGCGTGCCTGCTGGGTTGTGGATCGCTCGGCTGTCTGAGCGTTTTGGGGGACATGCGCCGGCTCCACCTGACTATCAGGTTTACAATACATTGCAATATCGGCCCCATGTCCAATGTCCAGTACGGCGGACTCTTCGGTTCTCTCAAAATCCCACAAGAAGGCGGTGAGTATAAATGTCGTTTGTTTCACTGTGGAATTGTGCTTTTCGAAATCGCAAGTGGTCCACTGCAGCCAGAGAAGGGCTCATTCTCCGGATGTCAAAGAATGGGATATTTACGCGGGGTCTAGAAGTGTGGCGCCTACACCCCACATTACAAGGTTTGATACAAGCTTTGGGGATGTTGCATTAACAGCTGCCGGTTTAGTCCCGGTAGTGAAGCCAATCGGTAAATTCACAGGCTGAAAGCGCTCCTTTATCGCGTGCATAATCCACCCCATAATCCAAATCAGATCGCAGATAAGATCCAAGTGGATGCAGCCGCACGCAGCCAGGCCCTAATCTGACCTCCTTCCCAATTCCGCATGCACCGACCGATATCTCGATATCGGTCAATACAACCGATAATATCAAAACCTTATACTCAAAATGATTTGTTCGGACCCAGGCCGTAGATCCGGAGCACCTGACTTCCAGACTACCACGAGTCTTTCAACCACCTTCTCATTTCGGGTGTTATTTGAGACCTAGCAAGTTGAGTTGGAAAAGTACGAGAAGCTGAACAACGAGTGCTATTGCTGAACAACGAGTAAACCCCCCCGACGAAGAGAACGGAGTAAATATTCCCGAATCCACACTTCTGAGGACCATCGTCGTCACTTCACAAGAATTGGGTTACTTCAGCCTCAAATTCGGAACAGAATATCAAAGATTTTTCCGAGATAGAAGTTCACAAACGTCCTGTCGGATGCCTTTGAAGGAAATGTTACGCTGTAACTCGATTTGCCACTATGAAGAAGTTAAGCAGTCACACTGTTTGAATATAAGTCCTTGGCGCTGTCATGAAATACGCTGTGTTGGAGGCGTCACTTGAAGAAACAAGAAGGCGTATGGAATTCAAGTCCCTTACCGTGAAGGACAAAATCCCCTAGAAGAATAACATTCTTTCTTTTATGGTTCAGGGAATAAATTGGACGTTTCTAGTCAAGACCAAAAAAACTCTCGAATCACTCAGAGCCCCCTTATGTCCTACCTAGGCTGATCCTACGTAGTACCAACAGTAATCGAGACACCGCAGAACATATCATAAGGACGAGATGCTTGGTATAACTCTACTTCAAGTTCAATATCTAGAAAACAAGGTATAAAACGACAAAAGCCTCCAATACTGCCTGTCGCCAACTCTCTGATTTTCATTTCGAAGTCTCAGCATCTTACCAGAACCGATGGCACCAAGATTAGAAAGCAGGTATTTCACTTGAAGTGACAGGCCAGTTGTCTAGTTAGTGGGCCTGCAAATCTTTTGTAAAACTTTCAAATAGAATATGGCTGTTAGAGGACGTCTAGAAATTGGGAGCAGTGTTTTAAGGCCGTGGGAAGAATTATTTCAAGCGAGGAATATGCGAGATAATCAACAGTGCGGAAGGAAAAGCTTGATAGAACTAGCAGGATAAACGATTGAAGTGGATTCTTGTGAAACAACACCTTATAAGAAAGAGCTTAGATCACTCAAATGGTTGCCCACAAGAGTTTAAACCCTTTTGAACTTCAACCGTCAAGAGTAGTGAAGAACCGATTCCTGAATAGAACAGAATCCGCTGAAGTGATGACTTCACATCAGTAACATGTGATCTTTTCATGTGATCTTTTCAATTCTCCACCTGAAAACTTTCTACCATCTCATAGTTTGGCAATCTGACAAGACATTCTTAGCCTCCTACAATCAGAGGCCTGACGCGATAGACCCAGAACTTAACATCACTGAGTAAACTTTTATGATGTTAAAGCAAACAAGGCTTCGAAATCAAATATTCTATTTGAACTTGAGCTCCAAATTTATGGCCAGCGTGCAACCGGGACGGTAGTTCAAACAAGGTATCTAAAAGGTTAGATAACCACAGAACAGGGAGCGAAGTCGCTGCGCAAGAGAACCGCTCAGCTCCGCCGCTGAATAAAACGCAGGAAGGCCATCGATCTCTGCCCCTATCAGCCGTCTGAATATCAGCAGTTACTTCAGAACCACGTGGAGAGCTAAACACCTCGCAAGACCGGCTTGCTGGGCGAGGACGCCAAGGCACGTCCAGCCTGTAAAATAGTAGTCGGGCAGGGAGCGTAACGAATATAACTCTGTGGTAGACTACGAAATAGTTTCTTAGTTGGAATGTGAATAAGAATCGCTTAATACCAAAACTTGATGTGATGTTCCTGCATTCTCCTTGAGCTCTTGCCAAATTTCGATTTTAGAATTTCAGATTAATTTTTGACCTCCATCATATCCTAGAAGTGTGGTCTCAAGTGAGACCCTGACGTTCTGGGATAACTGCGTGCGTCTCAAGTCCCAGAGAATGCAGGCAGGGTCGCCCTGCTAGCGGCGCATCGTAAGCTACATATGAGCTGCAGTTTCTGGGGATGCCACGAGGGTCCTTATGCAGTACAGAGACCTGGGTTGATCAGATTTGACTAGATTGTCAACACCGAATGGGCGAAAAGTAGATGATGCTGGTGATTGTGGTTATGATAGGCTAGGGCGGATCCAGCACAGGAGCATGAGTGGGTAAACATCCGGCAGTTGAGCTCACCCATGACTTTTGGGCGCCCTTTCAGACTCGTGGGGCTTCAATATTGACCAGTGAACTTATCACAGTAGTTGGAAGTGCTGATTGGAAGACATGTCTCGAGACTTGTTAATCAATTTATAATAAGTTAAGTTTCCCAAATACCTGAACGATTCACACCAGGTGGAGCTACCACAGGATCAGAGTCAAAGCTCGTGACTTCAAGAATGATGGAGCCGGAGACCAAGACTTTATACTAGTGAATCTATATTGTTCGGCGACAGCAAGATGCTTAGCTTAGTAAAGCGCGCCTCATATAAGAGCGCATTTTGGTACAGCCCAACACCAACTCCTCTCCACCCACACCCATTTTGCACAAGCAACCCAAGATGGCATCCAACCAATCAACAACGTCACCTTGGTCTCAGAACTGTTTAGTAGCTCGTAATACCGAGTACGTTGAAGTCGGGGTAATATCTGGCAAGCTAAAGTTCCACGCTGATGACCCATCTAGGTTGCTTGAAAGTGGCAAGTACTCGGACTTCACGCTCCGTTGCGGCAACAAAGTCTTTCATCTGCACAAGTCAGTAGTCTATTGGGCATCTAAATATTTTGAGGCCGCATTAGATGGACAGTTTACGGTGAGTAACTATCATTTCGGCTTGTTAATAGTTGCCACAACTAACCATCAATCCTTCATCGCAGCAGGGCAATACTGGACACCTTACCATTGAAGATGCCGAGCCAGAGATGGTCGCTAGGATGCTAGACTTTATCTACACTGGAGCCTACCCAGACGGAAGCGATCTGGCCAAAAACACCACCACCTCCGAAGCAACAACAACTACAAATACCCCTGCCACCACCAAAGACTCTGGGGCTCCTCTTCTCCACGCCAGTCTCTACATTCTAGGCGACAAGTATGAGATCCAGTCTTTGAAAGACTTTGCCGTGTCCAAGTATGCAGATGCGGTTGCTATCGAATGGAACACTGCCTCATTCGTGCAAAGCATCGAGCTGATGTATAACGATACTGAACTGGAAGGTCAAGACCGTCTAGATCTGTACCGAGACATGAAGGATATTGCAGTCGAAGCAGCTATGTGGAACGACAGTGTGTTGAACAAGAGATCGGACTTCGAGCGCATCTATTGGCACAACGACGACTTCCACGACGACGTTATTCGACGTGCTAAAAAGCTTGCTGAGCCTCCGAGACCCAATGAAGTTCCAGTTTGTCCTAAATGTGGCTCATCAGATGAGATAATGTACATCCGCTTTGGGACTCCAGGTTGGGGTCCGGGTGGGCCAGGCAGAGATTTATATTACCTGGACGGGCACGATGAAGACTGGAGACCACCTGAAGAGGAATCAATTTGAGAATTTACATACCCATATTTGAGAACCAAAAAATACAAACATATTTAAGAAACTAGGATGCTGCAATGAGCCAAAACTTCAGGTTGAGAGATTATTGGAGGCACAATTTAAGTTATTCCAGTAGTTGTTCTAAGCGCTCAAATAGACATATAATGAAGTAGTCAGAATTCTAGATATTTAGCTTTCTAGCTTAGGTGTCAATATCAGAAAGAACGACGATTAGAAATAAAAAAAGAGTTTCCCCACGATGATCCAGCCTTCGAGGTCAACACTCGGAGCCTTGCGGCATATAAGAAAATAACAGACTAGATTGCCAGACTAGTAATCAGGCGAGTTGTCAAATCGCCGAGTGCACGCCTTTGCCAAATCAACTCCAATTTCTCCAATCTCCAGACACACCTCTCGAAATGGATCCCATTTGATCAGTGCACAGTATCCCGGTAGCTCAAAAATATACTCGATCATGGCATCCTTCAATTTTCGATCCGTTTCTCCAGTCTCCATGTAGATGAGACGCATTGCCTCTGGCAGCGATTGGTCCTTCCATGACTCAGGTGCAATTTCCCTCCTCCCTGCATATTTCTTAGGTACCGGTTTCGGGTTCGCATTTTCGAGCGAGCGCTGATAGAAGCTGGCTGAACTTGGAGACAACCAAGTCCTTCAGGGCAAGGATATCATACTTGTCTGCGGCGATATAGACCTTACAAGCTGGTCAGTATGTGTTCAGGAAAATTTTCAATTATAGTAAGACGGTAGATAAACATACTTTGGCGAGTGTAAGTAGAGACTCGTCCAGTTCTTCCGTTGCCTTACTCGAGGTTTTGCGGATGCTGAAGTCTTGGGTGTAGAAGAATTCGACCAGCTTTTGGACGATCTCTAGTTCCTCGTCATGGAATTCGTACTCGCCGGCCTGGCCCTCCTGTGATCACGATGGTTAGCTAGAAGTGCCACAATATTGACCTTTAGTCATACCGGCCATTTCCCGTCTACAGCTGCAGCAAGCGGCAGGGACTAAAGACAGACCACAATACGGTGGACTTTGAAGACAATACCATGGCACTTGAGGATAAGATCTGAATATCTATCCGTCGCAAGCATGCGTGCATTTAAGGCAGCCAAAGGCTGAAGGTCGGTGTTGGTAGGATTGACGAGGTCTGTCATGGTGAGAAGCTGCGAAAGACGAGCTGAGCCACAGTATTAGTTGGGGGGGAGATTATTGGTCTCGAAAGGTAAACATACACAAGGCAGGGTAGATATTGTGGTATGGCGGAGTCGGTGGTGTTGAGAGGTCCAAGTTGAGGATTCAAGATTTGTTTGGGCCGCCATCAAAAACCAGTGTCTTATAGTGTCGAGGGAACCCCAAGAGATGACATGGGACAATTCACCATCCCCTCAATGGGGGACATGAATTTTTTAAGTTATTCGGACAAAACCAAATGATCTAGAAATAGACCCGAAAACACGTTTACTAACCTCTTGCTTCATGTGCAATTTGCTCAGCTAGAGCCATTGTTGATATCACAGGGCTTAGAGACAGACACTCACGTTTATAATATTGCCATAAAATAAGGAGCTGAGCGATGGACTATGGGAGAGATCGAGGCTTATAAGTGCCGTAGCTTATGATTTGCATGAGGGTAAGTGGACCGTGCACTGCTCCAACAATCGCAAGAAAATACACCAAATCATATCTTTCCATATAGAAGAGTTATAAAACTCGTTGGAACGATGCACGAACTTTTGATTTTTGATGATTATTTTCCATCAATAATTATTATTATTGCGGACCGTAGTTGTGGATAGGGAATTTCGACGACTTGCTTAACCGAGGCCCCCCTGAAAAGTGGCCTACAACGCGTGGATGTTCTAGATTTGAGGAGCCATCGTACCGCCGCCCTATTACGCGGCCACCAACGTGCCGCGTAAACACAACCCCATATAATTCATAACTCACCTTGCTCTACCGTGATTCGCAATGTTATGGTTCATCGTGGATGAGTATTCTTTTGAAGAATATCATCCAATCCTTAAGCTTTTTGTAAATATGTGGTGGATTGTAGGCTTACGAAATTTACGTAAAAAACGCCAAGATAAAATCTAGACGCAGGTCTATTTTTGACATCCACCTCGCGACGGGGCGCCTTTTGAGGTAGATTTGATGTTCCTGGAGGATTTTAGTTAGCGCTGAGCCACCAACACGCAGCCCCAACATGGCCCTGCCGGTCGCCATCATTAAACATGGCTCTTCCCCGAGCCCGTTTCCTTTTTCCTTCCTCTGCAACTTGGTTGAAGAACTTGCGGTTTTTGCTGTCTTTCATTTATATCGAGGCATTCGCCATCGTCCTTTGAGTGATACATCGCTCTCACTATCCTTAATTCAAGATCCAATTCATCAGCTATTACACGACCCCTTTTCAACGATCTTAAGTAATCCATTTCGATTCGATCATCAATAAACCGCAAAGTTCAGATTCGCAAAAGAAAACCCCATCTCGATTAGATATCAGATCATCCCGGCGATATGAAAATGCGTTACTCAACAGCATCTACCACGCTCCTTGTGGCCTTGATTGGCCAGGTCGCGGCTGGACCAACTCCAGGCCATGTCCATGCTCATCGCCGTGTCCATGAGAAGAAGGAGTAAGACAGATTGTGCTTTGTGGATAACAATTCCAGATTCTAATGTCTCGAATAGGGCCGCGCCAGTTGTGGAGAACGCCGCATGGTGGTCAACTGTGATCAACTGGAAGACTGTCAACTACGGAGGATCTTCAACTGAAGCTGCTGCTCCTGCAGCTACCAATGTCGCTGCCAATTCCGTTGTCGCAGCACCGGCAACTGCTACGACTTCTGCGGCCAAGAAGGAGGCACAGAAATCTGCCACCAAGGCGGCTTCTGTTGCTTCATCCGCTGTCGTCGCTGTCGAGTCTTCCGTCTCCTCTGCTGTGGCAGATGTAGTTTCGTCCAGCTCATCTGTTGGTCTCTTGAATAGTCTCGTCGGTGTCGCCAATGCTCTTACTGGATTCGGAGAAGCCACAGCAGAGAAGAACTGTCCTGGTATCAACTGTATCGGCAATGTTGGGTCCCCATACGGATCCAATATCATCAAAGTTTCCTCAACTTCTGGCTATGACTACACCAACACCTTCACCAATACCCAAAGCTCGTCTATCACAATCAATATTTGGAACAAGCCCGGATCGGACGGACAGGCGAACTCTGGCCAAGCCTTGGCACCCAAGGATACCACTTTGACATTTGTTCTGGGCGCCGGAGACTCCCAGATTGTCGCGTTCATGAACAACACTTCCGGTGGCTGGGCGCAAGCAACGACCGCCCTCAATCCCAACGATGGCTCTTTCGACGCCACCTGGGGTGAGTACACCTTCATTGATAACGGGAATGCTTGGGATGTTTCTGCTATTCAGAATACTGCTGGTAACAACTACAACATGGCCATTACCGGCAATGGCTGCACCAGTAACATGGAAAAGAACATGTGGGTGACGGCCTCTTCGAACAAGAACGCCAATGGAGTGAACGTCGCTCCTAGCGATGCGAACTGCGTGGCTATGACGACCTCGTTGCACTTGACCACGACTATGGGAGGAACTGCGTAAATAGACAGCAGAAACAGTAGGCACTCTACAATGCGCACTCTATAATGCGCCAAGGGGCTGGGACCGCCTAAGAAAAGTTAGAATCTATTCAAAGTTCCAAAATAAAAAAGCTCACTCTCTAGACCGCCTGACTTGTGACCCCCCGCTTCATAAAACTATGGTGCGCTGAAAAATAAACAGAATCCAACGAAACTGCACAGAATGAGCTGAAGCAACAGTGCAAGACGCGCTGAAACTACAGCATAGAGTGCGCCAAAGCTATTGATGCAGAGTGCGCGTCCAAATTTCCCGCCCAAGTAGGTCTCAGCGATTGACAGCCAATAGAACCATTCCCTCCATGAGAAAGGGAGACATCAAATTTCCCAAGCACAATCAGTTGAAACCAGCGCCAGATTACAAAGTTGAGCAATATTGCGACAGACTACGATTCGTTCCTTCGAAGGTCGATGCGCGTAGTCAATTCCAACGCGACAAGGTCGAGGAAACGACTGACCGAGGAAAATGCGAGCGTACCTCTTCCCCAAGTCTCAATAAGCTGATATCGTGAGCACTTGCTTTCAATCTTACCATTTAGATGGCTAATTCGATAGCAAAGATGTTTTTGGATGATACGTTGGAGCATGTTGAGCCAAACGGTATTGCTCGACACTACTCGAGCAGCAAGAATAAGAAATTTTGACGCGTACTTCGGGGTTTCTCCTCAAGCTTTGTGAAATGGGAAGCTAATGGATTGATTGGCAGATGGAGAGGAGTTTGAAGGGTCGCGAAGGTCAGCGCAGGTTATGAGGATTTGTCTAGGTAAAAGAACGCGATAACGACCGATCTAGAGAAGGAATATCAAAGTTTAAAATATTTACCGCTATCGATATGGGGAAATTTTCATTCCATAGCGGGCAGAGGACTGTGTCTAGAAGGAGCAAAATAAGATGGCCACGTGTTTCAAAGGACTTCATTTTTCTGGGACTTGTAGGAATGACACTGATAGATGTCAAAATTTGTCTACCTGATTCCGGCACACACAAGGGCTGTCATGATCCCAGCAGTCCACTGCACACAAAACTCCAAGCGCAAAGGCCTATTTCCAGTAATAACCGTTACCGTCATCAAGCATGTACTCCCCCGAGTACCGGCACAGCGTACAGTCCCACCGAAAGAAAGATACTCTTGTTAAAGAACTCTTGCCGCGAAAACAGACAGGGCAGTGGGACGGCTCCGGATTGGCAGAAAGACGACGCTGGGGTGCACTAGGAGGACGCTGGGTACGGCGAGTTGGACTAGGCTTGCTGGCTTCCCTGCTTGCCTTCAGCACCTCCAGAGCCAAGGATCCATTGCTTTCGCAAAGAGATGTAAACTCGTGCTGGACGAGCAAATCATCAATGTGCTGCGTTATGGTTTTGATGGCGGGGTCTTTCAAGGCCCGGTCGGCTTCTGGTGTTTGTTCGTAGATGACTTTTAGGCAGGGGATGAAGGCAGGATCGTCCCAGCACGTGGAGGCATGTTCCTTGAAATTGTCCTTCGCTAACTCGGCTAGGCCGGCGATGTCGTATTTGTCTGCTATCACGTAGATCTAAGGGATGGTTAGAAACTGTAGAAGCTTCAAGTATTGTAAATTTAGGAAACAGTCCACATACCTTGACGACCAGCAATAGAAGACCTCTATCCTCGCCCACTTTAACTTCGAGGGTTTGCTCGTACTGTATGATCAAAGAGTTAGCGTTGCTTTCTGGGAACGCTGTGGTCATGCTATAGGAAGTAAAATGGGAGCCCATGATCCATACCATGAATGTGACCATGGCCTCCACAACGTCCAACTCGTCGTCGTCGAGAGTGATGGTGGAATCCTCAGCCTCTTTGAAACCGCCGTTGAATGCGGCAGCGAGAGGCTTGGACTGACTGCAGACGATATTCTTGTGAAGTCTAAAGACAGATCCATGGCAGTTTATGGTCATATCGGCGTACTTGTCGTCCGTTCGGATTCCGGAAGTCAGAGCAAGCAGCCGACTGCCTTGAGAGTTCGCCATGATGATAATCGCTTCCTTATTTCGTGGTGGGGAAAAGATGTGGCGCGCACCGGTGATGGTTGGGCGAGACCAAGAGACTCGGGTTGTTACAAAATATATATCGAGACGATCTCGAGATTACTTTTATAGTTTGAGGTACAGACAACAATTCAATGTTCCTGGAAAAGTCCAGCACCAAGTCAATGTCAAGGGTCGATGTTTCGGTGCGCGTGATGAGAAAAAATCTCATCTTTTGTCGGATATTGATTCAGAGATTCGTTTGTTGAAGGATACCAACCAGCCACGCGAAACCTTAGCATGCCACGGAAGTTTCTCACCCAGTACGATCAGCAATTTTCCCCTTTGGATCAACATCCGATGATTTCAGAAGATCTCTCAGACTGCCTTCAGCATACGACGCACTCCTTCCCTTAGGCTGGGAGTTTCTCCCTCTCTCTGGCCTGTTCCAGGGTAGCCAAGAACCGAAACTACCGAGTATGGAAGGTTTAGCGTCGTGATCCGGCGTTAACGTCGACGCTCTAGACTCATTTTGGATCATAGTTGGCCTTTGAAGCATCAAATTGAGAGTATTTGGTGATGTATATTGGTCTGGCGCGCCAAAATTTGGAGCCTGGAGCTCTGCTGCGATCGACGTCTTGGGTTTCGCAGGCTCGCTGATCAGGGACGTTGGAGGGCCAACGTGTGCGACTGAATCATTCTTGAAGCCCTGGGCGTTATCGATTATGACTGCAGCAAATGTAGCTGACTTGGATCGAACATGTTTGGGTCTCTGATCTGATGGACCAGCCTCAACCACATCTTCCGCGGCGTGTGCCTTTGCCTTAAGCTCTTTCTTAGCAGCTCTCCCTCGAACCTCTTCAGCTATTTCAGCGGCGGGCTTCTTCTTCGTTTGATCTTCCTCTGAAGATCGTGACGATGACATGATCGTCTCGAGCGTACCGTATGCAACTGACTTCGTTCGCCTCCCGCCTCTTGAGCCCCTCCCCACACTCTTTACTTGCTCCTCGTCCGATCCGATTGCCTGCAGTGTTGGTCCCGTATTTGTGTTTGGTCCAGAGCCAAGACCTATTGTTTGTAGAGATGGCTCTCCGCGTCCATGCGGCGGCATGTGCACCTCATACTGGTTACTCAAGCTGTATTTGCTCCTGGCGCAGATCTCGGCAATCCTCTCCAGATCCTCCGTAACTCCATGCCGAATCTCATCCATAATTCCCTTGAAGCTAAACGCTTCCACGGGAGGCATTTTCAGATCCATTTTTGCCGGGGCAGTCGGCGAGTGTCCATTCTCTTTCTTCACCGTAACTATATCGCGCTGCTCAGACCGTGGTCTGGCGGCCCCCGAATACGTGCGCACAATGACAGGCTGACTGAAGGTGCTGTTGCGTGCACCTGTCGATTTTGCATAGCGATGGCGGGACCTCGTGGCACCATTAAGCTGGCGCAGGGCTGAGATGCGGTGGGCAACGGTGGCCTCGTCCAGGATATGCTCGCCGCGCGCAGCTTCTTCGGATTCGACGACGAGGCTTTGGCTGGAGGTGTTGGAGCTCCAGAGACTGGGAGGGAGGAAGTGGAGGGGTAGTGAATGTCGTCTCGAGGGATCAG
>QGMK01000222.1:0-33687 GCA_007825345.1 Lachnellula suecica
ATCTGCCCTTCCTCCACCACGCCTTTGCATTCCCCGCCTTCTTAGCCTCCACGCTTGCCTCAGCATCCAGACTGCCCTCCACCCAATTCGACATTGCCATATGTGCCTGCGCTCGGTTCGCATACAAGCCCGCGACCTCGTCTCTAACTAGACCACTGGGCTCCCACAGCGGTCTCGTCAATGCCATCTGTAGACCCAGAGCGTAGAATTTGATCGCGTCTGTGTGCTTGCCTTTGCGAAATTCAGCGTTGCCGGATTCTCGTAGCTTGGTGATGCCTGCAGATCGCTTTGGGTTGACGGGGATAGGAGGGGGAGGCACGTCGGTTTCGATGTTCTTGAAAGCTTTGTGGAGATCGTTCAAGGCTTTGAGTTCTTCTTGGAGGGTGCGGGAGTTGTTGTTGGAGGAGATGACTTTGGATGCTGGGTCCATGTGGAGGGGGAGCAGGGTGAAGGTTTCTGTGTCATCCATGTTGGGCGGTTTGAAGACTTCCGTTTCTATTATATTGACGGGAAATCAAATCCTAGAGGTTGTAATTTTTAGTGGAGTTGTACGTGGAAGTGTACCGGTCGCGGGCCAAATAATTTTGAGGACAGCTTTACGCAAGGCTGAGGGAAGCTGGGGCGCTTAGTCATCGTAGAGTTCCGCCCGCCAAGGATTTCCGGACTACCCGCCAAGCGCCACTCCGCCCATTCCGCTCTGCAACCTTCACCTCGTGCCACCACCACCAAGTTCAGGCAACAATGAATCATCCATCTCTTGGCTGGCCATGTGCCCAGCACAGCCTTGCCAAACCGCACTTTCTGCGCCCCTGATTCCTTTGTCATGCGCCTATGAACGCTTTTTATGACTATGATCTTCGAGCCAAGAAGCTGCGTGCAGAAGCTGATTTCTCAGCCCTGCTGCTGACCAGGTTGTCACCGAGTATATATGCTAGACTCTTGCCTCCTGACGAGTGGTAAGCTCAGTTTCATCATCTTAACTCTATAAAAGCCCCAGCGACACGTCTTCTTGTACAATAGCAGAAAGTTTCCAAAACCTCAACACACCATCGATCGACACCCCCTTCTTACTATCCTTCCTACTACCCAACCGCCACCCCTCAGACAAAGCCTCAGAAGCAAATATGTTTGGAGTCTTTCGTGCAATCTGGTGGGAGATTTATGATCTCTGGGATGGCCTTCTGATCGGCTTGGGAGGGCTTGCGAGCAAGATGGGCCTTTAAACAAGTTCGGCATCAATCACTGAGCCGGGCTCAGTTCGACGCACCTGCCAGACGACATTGCATCCTTAAATCATGCATTATCTCCCCTCCAATATCTTCAGCGGCGAAGTCGACCGTGACTGCAGACTTCCAGAAAGACTGCTGCACACAGCCTAGACGAACCATTACATTCTCGAGACATCTTCGAAGCTGAATATACACGCGCACGAGTCTAAGAAGCGATACTTATATGTTATTTCTGTGAAGGCATAGATGGAAGATTCAGAACAGAGACGCTCTGGTAATGGCATAAAAGACTCCTCTGTATATCGCCTGCGGGAGAAGTCTGGCGGTGCCCGCGATACACAAGGAGCGGGGCAGGATACGCAGGACATTATATATCAGAAGCTCTGGCTTATTCCAATAGCAAGTGTGTTCTCTCTGTGGCGTTAGCAACTGTTGCAGCTGCTAGTTCTTTCGTTGATCCATGACCATCGCGTCATTTGATGTGCTTCATGGTATCAAATGTTGTTTTCCCAATCACATTGCCCTACAATCCTTCCATTCATTCATTTTTTATGGACATGTGTCAAGAGGGCCGGTGTCAAGAGCAAGGCTATTCGGAATCCCTCAACCTTCAAAACCCCAAGCCAATCATACTGTCTTTACCCCGCTGATTCGAATGACAATCCAGTGATTGGCCCTCCAATACTTGTTGCACGTCGCAAGCCATGCAAGTGGTACATCCATTACTAAGCCACCAAGCATAGCACCTCTGAGCCCTAAGTGATTGGCGCCCCGGCTTTCCGTTGCACATCGTAGCAAACACGATTCTGCAACAATGCCCGTACTAGGGAGCTCGCAAATTTGTTGCATATCGCGAGTTGGGCGTGCAGCCCGGCGCCACGGGAGCTGGGACAAAATACAGGCTGCGATTGGCCTTGCGCTGGATCTTGCATGTCGCAATGCGTAACTACGCTTCACAAACTTACGCCACATGCGCCTCTGTATAAGCGAGCTTATGGCGTTTGAGAAAAGGGGGGGCTTCCTTCAGGATGCCTCGTCACTCCTGCTAAGTAAATCAAGTGGTCAAGGTTTTACCGCAGGTACGAGTGTCATGAAAAGCTGTCGTTTGAGATAATCTCATTTACGTACTGTCAGTACTTCGACTGACTCGCTTGAAGTTTGAAACAAAATGAACACATTTCCGCTCCTTCTGCGGGTATTTACAACTTGGGTTCCAATGTTTTCATCTTCCATCATATTCTGCGATTCACGCAAAGTCGCAGGCAGGCAATATTCCCTCAATGTTCATGATTCAACACCGTACTAGGTTGTAAGATCTATGAAGTTAACCATCAACTCTCTTTTTAAAGCCTCTTCTCTTCCCCAGACATATAGCAAACATCGACCTACAGCAGCCAGAAAACCAAGTTACAACAACGTCAAGACTAAAAAACAGAAAAGCAAGCATTGAGATGCAGTACATTAGCAGAATAAGCGTTCTGGTCCTGATGTTCACCACCCTCGCAACCGCATACTCAATAACCTTCATCAACCGCGACGAAAAGCAACGTACCATCTGCTGGGTACCTTTTTCCGTTCCAAAAAACCATCTTCATCACTAACCCCCAGCAGTTCCCTGCAGCAGGATTCCCAGCAATACTCGGCACCGTCGTGCCCGGCCACAGCAGCAAGCACGTCTCCATGCCCGGTGCCTGGAATGGCTCCTGGCGCACCATTTTCGATGGAGGCAATCCGTCAGAGTCTTCGATAAGGGGAGAAGTCACGTTTAACGGCTTTGTCGGTGACACGTACTACGATGTTGAAGCCATCGACAATTGCTGTGATAATTCAGGGGTGAAGTGGCTTTATCCGGCAAGTGGGAATGGTGTGCACAGTGGATGTAATACGTTTCCTTGTGATGGGGCGTATAAGAAGTGGGATGATATACAGACCCAAAGTACGAGCGAGAAAGACTTGGTTTGTGAGATTGGAGGTTAAGCGAAGTACGGAGAAGGGACAGGAGTTGAGTAGTGGTGGGCTGCATCTGGTGAAGTCAAAAAGAGCAGCCAAAGTTAGGATAAAAGAATGACAGCAGATTGAGGAGCAAGTAGACTGGTCTTTGCTTTTGTACTATATCATTGCTCGCTATCCTTGCATTCTGCCGCTGCCCACTGGTCTTCCTTTCCACTACGATCGACCCCTAAGCCTGCACACCCCTTTGGAGACCTGCCACGCCGAGAATATTGCCGCTAAAAACCTTTCCATAAGTCATCCTTTTCACCTGCCCATTTCAGGGTGCTTCCATGTTCAGACTGCCAAAACCAGACGTCGGCACAATTTGTCACAACCATCGAAAGTCTACCCTCCACCCCAAGTCGTTCATTCAGTAATGCAATCACAAAGCCGACAGGATCTCGGGGGTAGTCATCAAATGAGTTTGTCAGAAGAGTACACTCTTCGAAAATACGAAATCCCACAGCAAGTCTTCGGATTGTGGAGAAGGCTTCTAGGGATCTCGTAATACTATGGAACGTGCTGCTCTGTAAATTGAAGTTGATGCCGTAAGATTCGACAAAGACTTCGATGGGCTTAGAGAACTGAATCATCCTCGCGCCAATGCCGAGATCGGAAAAATTTCGAGCTCTGTATTCCCTACTGTTTATTAACCCCGCCCTTTCAATAGCCCAACCTGAAAGAGCCTTACATGAAAAGCAATCTATCAATCTTAGAAAGAACGTGTGCGGATATAATCCCCGCATCCACCTTTTCGACCATTCCTCGATCGCATAAGAAGTAGTTGAGCTTGAAGAAACACCCTAAAGCTTCGTGGTAAAGCTGGGGGTCTCTGCACAAAGCTACCACCAAAGCAGGCGTTTTCATTTCTCGAAGGGGCAGGATGACGCAATAGTCGAATATCTGGCTTCGGATCTCAGGTGGAAAAATTCGAAGGGTGAGAGGAGGTTTTGCATTATCGCTGGCGCCGCTGCTGACCGTGGTGCTTGCGTGGGCGTTGATCGCATCATCCGGCGAAATTCGAGACATTATGTGGACTATGGGTCCTGTCTTGATGGAGCATGTGGCGAATTTGAGTTGGGCAGGGAGGGCAAAGGTTGGGAGTGGAGGGAGGATTCACGTTCTTTGTCATTCTACAAATGTGCTGCCAAAGCCACGTGCACATACGCAACAGCTCAGATTGAATGTCTTTTTGCAATCGAAGCATTGAAGGGATTTGAAGAATTGTGGACATAAGTGGGCTATAACATCTACTCTATGACAATATGAGAATCACCTGGTGAATCTAGACTTCTTTATCTGGCTAAAGTGGCTATTCAACAAGTCTATTAAGTCACAAATAGTCGGGAAGCTTCTATTCATCCTGCAAGAAAAAGGGTAATGGATATTACTGGAGTTGTGGGACTTTTTTACAAGTCACACTTAAAGTTCCAGGGCACCTTCAGCTCCCATCTCCCGTCATTTCTTAATCACCATGTTGCCCCCCCCCCCCTACTATTGATCCCCCTTCTTTCTTTTAGTCTGTCCACGTAAATGTCCGCCCCTTCGGCACAACCCATACCCATCTATCCCCTGAGCAAGTCGACACTAGGTTAACTCTCCCATCTACTCCAAGATGGCGGTTGATAGCCTCAACGTTACGTATAATCTTATCGACTCGAGGACTCAAGCGAACTGCAGTTGGGTACGGTATCATATGGATGTGTATTTCGTGAAGAGCTGGGAACATTCTGATACACCGCGGAAGCCAATGAATTATATCCCTCATCATAAGACTATTCTTGTGTCTGTATGGTTGCATAGACAAGGTCTTGATTTTCAAACTTTGTAAGAGTTCCTGAGGCAGATCGGTGAGGGAAAGGTGGTTATTGCGGTTGCTGTGGGAAACTATTAGTTATAATATGGAACGACTTTGAAAAGACGTACAGGATTGATAGATTGGTAACATTTCCAAGTACTGAATTCGAGATTGTTCCCATCTGCAGCGGGGCGATGGTCTTCGAGCTCAGCGTGAGCCAGTTGTGTTTATACAGAAATCTGAGTGCCTGGTAATACAGTTCTGGATCGCCGCGCAATACTACAAGAAGAGTTGGAGTAAATTTCCCGTCTCTGAAATACATGCAATAATCGAAAATGATGTCTCGAATCTCCAGAGGGAACTTTCGAAAGCTGAGCGGTGATGACGTGAGCTTGCAAGATTTAACAGAGCATTTGCGGTCCAGCTTTGTCTCGTGTAATGCCGAGTCGGAAATTTTTACTGCTTGTAGCGAAGAGTTGAAGACTTTGCAATTGTATAATGTCGATTCTTTGATGGTGGAGCCATGAACCTCGACGTACTCAAGCAGACAATTCGATATGCTCATGTTACGGAGAACAGGACCACTGACTTGACTATTCTCCATAGAACCGGTATGGCGGCTCACAGCGTCGGCATTGTTGGGGTCGGGAGAAGGCATTTGGATGAAGGGCAATGGCGTGCGTCGGGGTGATGAATGGACTCTTTGAGGAATGGTGGTAGAGTACAAGTGGATCTTCAGTGCGGTATGATGTTGACAAGAAATTGGAGGAGTTTTCAGAAAGTAAGGCGCCCTCTCTAGAGCTGCTGGCGTTGAGGTAAAAAAGGACGACATAAGCGCCAACCCAATACCTGTGAATGTATCTAGTTGAGCGTCTTGTCCCATTTCGATGCTGGAGCTACTCATAGGTGAATAACAGACGTTTATGCTAGTGGCTTTCATGACTACACTAAAGAGGTTGTTGCGTCCTTCGTTTCCCATCTTCGACGAACACCACAACCAACTCGCACACAACAATGGGAGCCGTCATCAGCAATATCTTCAACATACGCACCATGTGTATCTCCACCGAGCAAGAAGCCGCCACCGCCTTCAGCTCTACGTTGGGCAACGCTGCCGTCACAAATTCTTATGTGACAAAGTTAGTCCAGCGTGGCTACACCACCAGGCGCTGCACTTGCGGATATACCAAGGGTTATTATATCTGCGCATGCCAGGGCTACTCTCTCTCCGCTCGCTGGAACTATGCGAATGCACCCACGAAGAGTAATCCGCCTACTCTTCGAACATTTCCTCCTGAGATCAGAGAGATGATCTACCGCATGTCCCTAGACTGGAAAGGGAAAACACCATCGCTCCTGGTTGCTCTCCGAGGGGACTCGGAGTTATATTTCGAAGCCTTACACGTCTTTCGAAAAGTCAACTTGTTTCGCTTGCCCGTTGGAGGAGCTCAGATTTCCCAGAAGGACTTAAAGCATATACGAAAGGTCGAGATTGAGTAAGTAGGATCTTTTCGCGTGTCATCCCAACCCAAGATTTATATTGAGTAAATTGCTAATAATGAGACAGTCTTACCAAGTTCCAAGTCAATAATGTCGAGGATACTTCACCCTTCTCGTGTAAGCTGGCCTTGCAGCAGACTTTCAGAAAGAAAGGGACCTTCGACGAGGTCTTTATTATTCTCAATGAAAGTTTGATAGAGACTCTCAGAATTGGCGGCTTTAAGGCCTACCTGGCTTGGTTCACGCTTTGTCACAATGTGCTTGACCAGTCTTCCGCAATCAAAAAGATATCCGTCCGATCGGCCACGAAGCCTGAGAGCCCCCGCCACATTTTGGAGGCACCTATTGAGACAGGAACCAGTAATATAGTTGGTCTCTATCAAGGCCGTGCAGTGTGTACAAAAGACCCCGTGGAGGATACTATGAGCTGGACTGCGCCTGATGATAAGGTGCTGCGCTGGTATAGACCATGAGCGGCTGCTTTCCATAGCCTGGGATTTGAATGGGCTCAATGCTAGAGCCAGAATGATTTTTGTGGGCAATCTGGGCATCATGTATTTATAAGGACTAAGAAAGTCAATGGGTCGGATAGAGATTATTGAGCAGAGTAAACGTAGAGATTTACTGCAAAAACACACTTGAAATACATTGATATGATTTGCTAATTCTTTTGCCAAGACGCCCCAAAGAAAGGTCATTCGTCGTGCATTCATTGCCTAACTGAAATTTTGTATCAATGAGATTTTGCCATCCTCACCATTACCGCCGAAAAGTAGACCAAGAACAGGCCTCAACGACTTCGTAAACCGATGATGGAGGGATCGGTTTCTGCTATACAAGATCTCACTTATTTCCAGCTTACCAGGTGAATATCGCATCCCCACTATTCCCATTCTTTCACAATTCAAGATATAAAGTCGAAACAATCGTGAAGGCAAGGCTGGTCTCCAACACAGATTATGAAGCACAGCGCCAGCCTGAAACCATCGGTATCCATCAACTCATTTACTCTAGCCTCCACAGTCAAGACTAGATTGTTCACACTCTTGAATTGAGTAAAACCTACTCTGTTATTAACCATTGTCTTCCCATGGATGTACTTCCGAGTGTTCAACCTTTAGCAATCACAAATCTGACGAGCATCAAGGGCGAAAGCTGTAGAAGCACAATATTGCAGACAGAAGATTGGGGTTCTGACTGAGGACTCTGGCGCTAGCGACTCTCTTATTTTCGACGTAGATATTGACCTTTAATCAGTCATTCAATACGCGCTGTTTGGGCTCTCCAGATTTGTAATTTAGCGTCAGGATTACTGTCATAGCGACAAATCAACTACTGCGGTCGCCTTGAACCGGCCCTATCAGATGAAGAGATTATTTGTGAATGTCTGAGACGTCCAAACAGATTCACCGTCGTACTGTGCCCTCGATAGGCAGCAATACATGACATATAAAAGACTGTTGCCCACACATAGATTCGAACCCAATCTCCACACTTGGTCGGGACTTCTCGATCAATACCACCTACCTTTTCTTGTTTTGAGCCTTTCAGGACATTACATTTCATAATCTCTTCTGAAGGCAATACATACACTATCGTATCCGAATCATTCGACCCTGGTCAGACCATCACAAACAGCGCAATCGAAATGTCACGCCCCAATTTCAAAGGAGGTTCCCAAAACCCTTCCAACCAAGTCTTCCCAAAGACAGACATGCAGTCCGAGGGCGTTGAGTATCGAGATCAGATCATCGAGTCTCGTAAGGTGGAAAATGTCACCCTCTTCCACTGCACCATCGTCGCCAGCGAGCTGCTCAACAGCAAGCTATTCGACTGCACAATCGGTAATCTCCCAGCTACTGCACCTCAGCAAGTCCCAATCTACGACGTCTGGGCTCGCGGTTGCCAGTTCATCAACTGCGCCATCGAAAACTCGAGGATATTCAATTCCGAAATTGGCTTTCCAGGAAATTGTGAAGACCGAACACTACGCCAATCCTACATCGAGACGACCGATGTACAAGACGCCGTCATTCAAGACTCCCAAGTGCTAAACTCCAGCTTGAAGGGCTGCCAGCTGCTTGACTCCATGATGCAAAACTGCAAGTTGGCAGACACGTCCACACTACGATGCCGCACTTCCAAATCCCCTTGGCTCCGCGTCTTGGCTCCCGAAGTCCGAGGTATTATATTCAGTTACTGTGTTCATTGGGTTGAGAAGGAAGTCGTCAACCCAGGATGCGCATGGAAGGGGAAGGGGAAGACGCCAACACTGATCATCGCTCTGCGTGGTGATCCGATGCTTTATCGCGAAGCTCTCGAGCAATTCTACAAGAACGGCAATGTGTTCTGCGTCTCTCCAAAAAATGTAGAGGGCTTGCGGACAATGACTTCGGCGGCATGGAAGACGGTGCAACTGCTGTCGATCGAGTGCGTATATCATGCCTCGCATCGCACCTTGAGCGTTCATTTCGAACTTGACTGACACAAGTTTAGGGCAAATAGCGTTCCCTACGGTCCATTTCCCATCTATCCATGGGCCGACTCTCCAATTCGGTCTTTGCATGTCGCATTTAACCAAGATTTGCTCGGCAAAGAAGCAAAAGGTCTAGTTAAAGACTTCGTGCAAATGGTCAAGCTTCCGATGGGAAGTCTGAGACAAATCTCTGTATCATTCGTCACATATGGCTTTGCTTCGTTAGTATACATATCTCTCAATCTTGTTGCCGCGGGATTGGGGTTTCAAGCACACAAAAAGACTGAGCCATTGCTACCACGGGGCCTCAATGGACGAGTACCCAGCCCAGCGCTGTTGGACACGGCCGATTCTGATTCTGACGATGAAGAGATTACTGAAGAAAGCTACACTAGCTTTATGTCAATGGATAACTCTGTGGACGACTCAGGGGACGAATCGGATGGGCTTTTCATTGATATTAAGCCTCGCCGGAACAGACCTGGTTCAAAGCGACCCAAACTCAAACAAGCAGCCACCAAATCTCCTTCTAATCCAAAAACTGTCGCATCGCAGCGCAAATCTTCGTCTCAACGTCACAGCTCCTTCAGTATTTGGTTCTGGTAGCCCGTTCTTCACTGGACGTCCTGCCCCACCTCCCACATTGTTCAATTGCGGCTCTTTTGCGTCGACAAATAAGTTTGCTATCTTTGGACAACCCGGAAAACCTCCCCTTGCCTCTGCACGTCAGTCTGATGCGCAAGACGACGGTGAAAACGACGACGACGAAGACGACGATAAAGACGACGCCGAACTGAGTAGGCTCCTCCACGCAGAACCTGGTCGGCAACCTGCTCTCAAAACACCCCGGCCAGCACAACACGGTATTACGCATCCGCGCCCAAATGTAATCGCATCACCATTTCGGGGTCCTTTTAGCCGATCTGGAAGACTGCCAGTCCGGGCCTCCGCACGGCAGTCTGATGCGCAAATCAATGACGAAGACGACTCCGAAGACGACGCCGCGTTGAACAAAATGATCCAAGCAGCACTCGGTCAACCTGCCCTCAAAGCACTCCATCCATCACAGCGCCACTTCACGCAACCGCGCTCCAACATCGCATCACCTTTCCAAGGTCCCTTTAACCAAACACCCACTAATATTACTCCTGCACCGCCTCCTTCGGTACAGCACCATGGTGTGCAACCCCTCTCCTTTGGTCAAGTCCAGCTACCGCCAGTTGGCTACCAGCCAGGCCCAGGCGGGATATATACCGCTCCCCCTGAACCCGAGATCAACACCTGGACCTGGAAGGCAGAGCACGGCAAAGTTCTGCGCTGGAAGGAGGCTGCTCCCCTGCGCCGGAAGCAAGGTGATTCGGCAGTGTTGGAGGATATGTATCAGATGGAGGGTGAGGATAGTGATACTTGATGTGTGGTGGGATCCCCTTGGTACCTGAGAGTGAAAGCAGACATGACGGCGGAAGTGGAGGTGAAGTGAAATCTGGAGTTACATTGAGCATGATAGCATAAATACAAATAACTTAAGCCATAAACATTGCCATGAAAAGCCCTCTTGGGTGAGTGACGTGCATCACGAGCCGGATAGTGACCTCGGGACGGATTATTGAGTCCTGAATACTGCTTACCCTGTTCACTAAGTTCCTGCCTCGGAAGCGACTGTTAAGATTTCTACGATGATTGTCTTGGTTTTGTTAATAAGCGAATACTTCCGCTGAAGCAGACTGTGAGCAACGAATAAGCTCCCTCAGACTCTCTAATCATAATAATACCACGAAATACACAGCCCTGTACGGTAGAACTCACTTGGGAAAAAGAGAGGAAAAGGGCAAGTCTCAGGAGGTAAATATCGCGGCGATGAATAAAATGTATAAATGATATCTGTAAAGCGACGCTTCCGATGCTATACAACAACGCTATGCTCTATACTAAGAGACGCCTAACCCATACCTTGGGTTGTATCCCAACCCAATAACAACACCAAAACGCCGTTGCTAACAATTCATAGCCAACCATCCGGGTATCATGTAAACGTCCCATCTAATCAAGGTTTGAACAACAGCACGGGGCTCCCAGTTTCTAACGCGGGTGATTTTTATCGCACATCAATAAAGCATCTTCGACTGCCTCATCCAGCTCCGCCACTCGCACTTTCAGTTCCCTATTTTCCACGCGAAGTACACTAACAGTATTCCACGCGACACTGGAATTGTTTCCGCGGCAGTTTTTGCATCCTTCATCGCTCACACCGATCTCTTCGTATTTGTCTTCTTCCGCCTTCTCTTCCGTCTTCTCATCAGCAGCTGGAGCTATGTTCTGCAAAATCTTTTGAAAGGTGCTCTTCTGTTGCAACGCTACCTTGGGCCGGTCAGTCGGGGGGTTCGTATTTACGACCATTCGACCAAATTCTGCCTGCCCTATTTCTGGCGTATCCCCCATCGTTGACATGGTGAATGTGGGCGATCTGGCGCGAGAGAAGACAGAGTCCGAGTCCCAATCGGATCCTATACTCATGTCTGCAGACCCTCGCCATTTATCTCTATCTTGTATGGGGGATTTCGCATTTGCAATGCCCAGATCTTCAGTCGACCGATCCGGAACGCCGGTATAGCTAGCCCGTGCATTGCTCTTGACTAACGCGACGGACAACTCTCTGGCTTGTTTTTCATCTGCCCTCGCTTTCTTTTCCTTCGCAAGCTGGGCTGTAAGATCGACAATTGCAGCATCTCGTTGCGCAACCCTCGTAGCCATACCCTCTAACTGTGTCCGAAAGTTTTCCGCGCGGGTGGCAGCCTCTTCCTCCTCTTCCCCCAAGGCCGAATGATCAGCGCGCAGCTCGTGAAGTGAGCGCGTGCGAAGTTTATACGCATTCTGCATCTTTAGAAGCAGCCCTTCTGCGTTCATAAGGAGGTTTTTGTATGCGGCAGGCGAGAACGGGTCTTGGGAACTCCCTTGCGGGAAAAGAGCCTTCTTGACATCGAGGGAGAGAAATTCGTCTTCGTTCAGCATGTCGGCTGGTAGCTGGATCTGCCTTGGCTGGGGGTTTTCGGGGAGGAGAAGAAGCTGAACATTGACGATGCTGGCTGTGGTTTGGATGGGGTCGTACTCGAGCTGCCTGTAGAGTCGAGTGTCGGCAGAGTAGGCCTTTTCTGGAGCTGAACCGCCTCATCTGGCGAAGTAGGTCGCGATGAGGAGGGTGGAGTTGGAAGTTCCTTCTCGCCCACGGGTACGCCCAAAGATACTGGAGCTGACGACCCGCTAAACCAAGATGCTATTCCTCCCTTGGACTTATCTGCAACGCGTATCGACCCCGACGGGCCGTCGCCTGTGAGTGTAGGCATGAATTCGTCTTCGAGGTTCTGCTTCACTGGACTTCGTTCTGGCGACTTCGAGTTCTGACGGGATGCTCGAAAAGGTAGAAGTTCCGTCAGCGAGCGCTGATGTATTCGCGGTTCGCGTGCAGGAGGGGGTTCCTCGTCGGCGGGAGGGATACTTCGAGAGGAGGCGTGCGAAGTGAGGATTGCCGGCGCAGGGGGACAAGGGATGTTGTGGTCGAATGATAGAGATATTCCACCAGCGAAGTCGTCTGCGTAGTAGTCATCGGCCCATACCTTCTGCAGCGAGGAGTTTCTGGATGCGTCCGGTGTAAAGTTATGAGATGCAGATAATGTGTTTCGAAGTGATGCTTTGAGAAGGGGTCTGGACGAGAAGTGCTCGAAGCTGTCCGAAGGAAGGCGTTCCATGGTGGATACTGCCGAAAACGGAAGTTTCGACCTGCGGGCTGTGTCGCATTGATTGTCTCGGTGGTTCTTTCTCTTTGGGTCGGTTCGTGGAGCGTAGCCACAGCTGCGTATGAAATATGGGTTTTATGGTCTGCTATAGTCAAAGTTTCTGGGTATCTAGGGATTCGTCGAAAGGGAGGCCGTCGCTTGCGGGATGGAGTCGACAATGTTCATGCGTAAATAGAGGCAGTGCATGGATGTGCCAGCAAGATCGTCGATCGTGTATCAGGTTCGTGGTGGAGGAGATCTGCGGATGAGATGGTATATATATAAAGAGAGAAATGTAAATAAATAAGGTATATAAAGAGTTGAGGCTTCAGCAGCAGGTACTGATTGTTGTGAACCCTGATTGTCGGTGAGTGCGGGGCACTATTGTATGATAGGTTCCCGGGCGCGGGATAGCATTTGACAGATTCTAGGCCTCGAGTAGAAGGTGGAGATCGGATGTCAACGAAGATATTTTGTTATTGTTCTTGCAGCACAAAACACGATGAAGGAGAAGCAACTTTGGGGACAAAAGAGAAGGAGATTGAAATCCAATTCAACACTCCAGGTGTGTTTTTACCGTTTATTTTGAGAGGCTGGTGATGCGTGTTTTGGTGGCTGGGAATCCACTTTTCCGCGTCAGCCCTGGAATCCCGGAACCATCACGAACAGGTTATCCAACATCTTGCCTGGCGGCTCAATCGTGGTCAGGTACCCGAAACCCTTGCTATTTTGGTATGCGCGATGATGTACGAAAAAGTCAGCTGAAGCTTTCTTATGTTTTGTTCCTGGTATCGTAGATGCTTTTACGATTCCATCCTTCACAGCACATGGGGCTTAGCTGCGTCTCCCGGCGAAAATTGATGCCTTTTCAGAGACGACTAGAACTTACATCATTGGATTCAGTGCCCATAATCTTGAATTGGCCCTGGATGCCTTTCATTCAGCGCATTTTGCTCTATTCCTTGTCATTCCGGATATGCAGACTTTTTAAGTGACGTCACGTGATCCGATTTCCTGGTTTTCATGGAAAGTTGCTGTCCGAGGCATTTGATGGAGCGGTATAATTGTTAGAGGTGCAGTCATGAGTAAGAAGGCTGGATCTACTGTATAACGCTGTAGAACTGTGAGTACGTTGGACTTGGCCAAGAAATACCGAAATATGAGGTATTGGCCTTTGGAACCTGAAGATTGTTGCAGCTTAACAACAGATTCTCGACAACATCCAGCCGCTTTGCCACGTTAAGCCTTTAAACTGGACATTGCCTACAGTCATACAGATCTTCCAGTTCGGCTCGAGGCTCAATCATACATATTTCTACTTAACCGACGAAGTATTGGAGCGCAAGCAACCCGACTTTATTCTCCACCGAGAAGATGATCTGAGGTTAATATGCTTGCAAGGTAGGAGATTTACTAAAGTTAATCAGAAACTCAGGCACTTTTATATAATTTTACCCTTCGTTCTATGAATATCAGCAATATGCCTTCAACTTAGTTTGCCTTCAACTTAGTTGAAAGGTTCCTACCCGAGGGTTTTTTTTTGGGGGGTTGACCACCCTCACGTGAAAATGTGGGTTTTCACGTGTGCTGACATAAGAAAACCCACATTTCCATGTGATTTAATACGGCTAAACTGTTAAATGGCTTCGGGCTTAGGCTTAGGGGCAGGCTCAGGCTCAGGCTTAAGGGCAGGCTCAGGCTAGCTTCAGGGGCAGGCTTAGGCTTAGGGCCAGGCTCAGGCTGGCTTCAGGGGCAAGCTCAGGGGCAGGCTCAGGCCATGGCTAGCGGAGTCGCTTGCGACTTGACGCTAGCGCAAGATGAAAGAAAATAAGTAAGAAAGTATAAGAGGAAATATAAAAAGGGTACCTCTTGAAGTTGAAGGCGAGAGTGGGGGCCTGCCCCCCCGACCTATCTGAAGAAGTGCTGTTCATCTAGTAAGCCCGGCACGTGATACACTTTCATTTTCGTCGTAGGGATCTTCTGATACTTATACGTTAAGCTGGAAAGAAAAATCTAGATAAATGTGCCTATCAAACATGTAGTTATGTGAGTTTTTAAAAATGAGTGATATTTGATTTTTATTTGGCGTCAGGGTTTCTTTTGCACGTGCGGTGCAGGAACGGATATTTTATGCAGGTACCACATTATCGTGTCTTATACATCAAATGGGAGATCTCATTCCCCATTGAAATACTTGAGTATGTAGAATCAAGTACCCCAACTTTCCTCTCTTCCTCAGCGATCGACGGTAGCATTTTCTCACCCGGGGTCAGATGCCCCGCCCCCTTTTGTTAAGCGAGAGGCGCTTTGATGCTCCGATGCAGTTGATAGCTGACCCATTATTTCTGTCAATAGGGCGAGGAACTCTCCTGCACGTTACCTTCAATCTCATTCACCTTATTCTGTGTTGCTCGATTTGTTTGCGTTACACCTATCTCAAGTAGATTCACCCCTTCCCGCTGCTTAGCGTGGCATACGTCCAACATTTTTTCGATGTCGCTCGCCTCCAACCCTTGAACATCTTTGTCCCCTCAACAATCCCGATATAAACTGGACAACGTACCAATGGCCGACACTATGAAGATTCTGTTCTTCACTAATAGCGAGTACGGTCAATCTAACGTTGTTGTCGCCACAGCGTACGAACTGCTCCACCGCGGTTGCGAAATCCATATTGCATCCTTCGCCGCCGACGAGGACCTTGGATCGGCCTTTACAAAACGCATCGATGCCCTCAACAATGGTGAATATGGAACTCTTCCGACAGACAGCAAACCGGTCACCTTCCACCGCATCACTGGCGAGTCAATGGTGGAATCTTGGCAGCGAAGAAGCAAATTGACCCCGGATATTGCAATGACCCATGGATGTGGCCTCAAGCACGCACCTCTAGCATACCGCTCTTTGATGCCAGTTATGGGATCTGAGGGACCAGAATATCTTACGGCGGTGGAGTCCTGTGTTGCGGCGCTGAAGCTTGTTCAGCCAAAGGTGATAGTCGTTGACAGTTCATTTCCCCAAGGCCACGATGCTGCTAGGATGATGAATCTTAATTATGTAGTCTTGACCCCCAACTCCTTCAGGGAGACAATTGGTGCTATTCAGCCGCGGGGTTATGGCTTCTGGGGAATTCCAGCGTAAGTAGCCGGCCTCCTTTGTTCCCCTTGCCAATCTGATAGCAAGGTAGACTCTGCTCAGGATTCAGTTACCCAGTTTCGTGGTCAAAGGTACCTCTGAACATCTACCTCAACGCCCGCATGATCTATGCCTTCTTCACAGCCCCCATCATCAAGGATATTGAAAAGTTTCGAAAGGAACACGGGCTTAGCGGCAGATATCCACATCTCGATCCCTACCGGAAGAACCTCCAATACCTCATTCCGAGCGCTCCGGAGATCGATTTTCCCATGAGAAACATTCCTGGCAACGTTACAGGCTGCGGTCCAATAGTCGTCCCCGCGCCTCCTCTGGCGACTACAGACCCGGAGCTCGAGCAATGGCTGAGAGCAAAGCCAACCGTCATGCTTAACCTTGGCTCTCATTTCATCACCAGCGACACCTTTGCCAAGTCCATCGCCACCGCTTTCTCGACGCTTCTGCTAAAATGTCCCAACGTCCAGGTACTTTGGAAGTTGAATTCAAGAAACGGAAACGATGCCCAGGCGAAGGGGATTTTGAAAGAGTACATCGAGAATGGAAGCGTTAAGATGGCCAGTTGGTTAAATTCAACGCCGTCGTCGATCCTGCAAAGCGGCCATGTCAAGTGTGCTGTCCACCACGGCGGAGCCAACTCGTACTACGAGGCTGTGGAGTAAGCCTCCACGACTTCCATTTCCAAATAATCTGACTATTCGTACTGACTGTATCCAGCGCCGGAGTCGCCCAAATCATTCTTCCCGGCTGGTACGACACTTTCGATTTCGCCGCTCGCGTCGAATATCTCGAAATCGGCCTTTGGGGAAGTCACCGTGCATGCAAGAAGGGGGATTTTGTATACTGGGACGAATTCGGCGACGCTCTTTTGACGGTCATGGACCCAAAAAGTGCGAAGGGGGCAGAAATGGTCCATAACGCGAAGAGCTTGGGGGGTATTGCTCGCAGCTACGGTGGTCGCAAGAAGGCAGCGGAGAAGATCATGGAGTTTGCGGAGTCTGGAAAGTATGGTGCGAAGACACTTGAAAAAGATGGAGTTTCTGTTGATGTCACAAAAGAGACGACTGCTGTCAAGGTGGAGGAAGCTCATGAGGGCGTTGTTTAATGGATTGCTGGACATGCGTTTATGTAACGATGTTTACTGGAGAGCTTGTGTGTCAAAATACCCTCATGCGTTGATTTGATCGGCGATTCAAGAACGTACATTAGAAATTGCCACAATTCAGACTTTATTTGGCAAGCCTTATCGTAGCTACTTTCAATACAAAAGGTGGTCGTGGACTCATAGAGGTCTATGACGGAAACTACTTCGCTCCGCAATACCCAAAAGCAAGGTTTCCAGCTCCCTATACCAAAGGCGTGGAAGTAATCGCAACCAGTTCCAACAGCCGTGCCTCGCTCCTTAGAATATCCAGATTAGATTCTCTCATTCTAACATTCCCACCTTCGCCTTTCCCAACTTCTCATATTATTTGAAGCAACCCAAAGCCACAGCCGCGTTGTCATTCTGAAATGTCATATACGATCTATACTCCCGGAGAATTGTACTTTACACAAAACCTAGCGGGGTCATTTCTACAGTAGCACGCGACACGTGATTAAACCTTGACTTGACTCCCGAACCATTCGCGGGGCACGCTTTTTACGAACGAACATTGCAATCGCAGCAATGAAACCGCAGAACTACTCCCTCAAATTCCAGAACAGCCTCGCCGAATCCCGAATTACTCCAGGCTCCCAACGCCTCCTCTCTCGCCCGAATGCAGCCGCCCCCAAAGGCCAGCGCGCTCTGCGCAAACCCACCAAAGCCCAGTTAAGAGCAAGCACTGGCAGGATCTCCAAGAACACCTCGCGCAAGCCTGCTCGCCCTACCTCTCTATCTGCCACTCCTCTCGTCCAGCTATTATCTGAGAACGCCCAAAAACAAGCCGAAGCGACCGCGAATGCACAACGGAGGGCGGCGGAGAAGGCGAAGCAGGCTGAGATTGCGGGTTCAATCAAGGGTGAGTCGTCCGGCCCCAGGTTGGAGTTATAAAGCGCCATGCTAATCTAGTTTACTATGCAGGCATATTGAAGAATGCCAGTTCGACCCCAGGGGTGGCCAAAGCCGCTACGAACACAGCGCTTGAGGAGAGGGGGTGAGGTACTTGCAGTAGGACTACACCCCCACACCAGGCCCGCCTAAACATATCGTATCAAGAGGACATCACAATGAAGGGTGATGGCCAGGACGGATCATCTCCAGAGTAGGAGGCGTTACTAGCAACCAGGAGCATGCAGACTGGACGAACAAATCGTGGCCATATTGTTGGTATGCCCCATTGATGTCCTGGGTCACAGCTGGCCGTGTAGGGAGAATGCTGTGCATCGGGAGCTATTAGTAGCGCACTCCCCTCATTGTAAAATGTAGTAGAAGCTCAGGAGCCGTGATAGATGCCCTCATCTCCAGTAGCTATTGACTGGATCTGTTACAAATCTGAATGGCATTCATACTCTGCTGCTCACTCGCCATTTGCAATAATAAGGCCACAAGCGTGGAACTCTTCCATTCAGCTCCTGCCGTGATGATAGCCTTGATATGCATAGATCTCTTAAACAAGCCCTACAAAGTTTCCACAGCTGACTGTATCAAAAAAGTTAAGAGGTTGGCTTGCCCGTTTCACGCAGAGCACGATAGTATGATGGTAGAGAAAGGTTGGGTAAAAAATGGATGCTAAGGCTAAGCCCTGAGGGAAAACCATAAAGCCTCCGCGCGGAACAGCAAGTACCCCACTCCGGACGTATTTACAGGTAAGACTTATCTGGGCCGCGAGTATACTCATTTCCACCATCTTCCGTGAGACCTCGCGCCTCTACATCAACGTCATCAACATCATCCCCAATCAACGCGTCAATGTCCCAGATAGGCCTCAGCCAAGCAGGAACCGTCACCCTGAGGAAGATTAATCCGTAGAAGAAACACACAACTATCATTGCCTCCCATCCAAGAGTGCCCCATAATCTATAGACCTGTCTGGAGAATGCAACGGCGGCACGTCCTCGAAGGAGAACTTGACCACACCGATATATATAGCAAACGATAATCTGCCTCTGGTCAGTGATATAGGGCTGGATTTGTATGTGAGCAATCAACAAGTTCTACACCTCATACCTACTAACGCCGTGACAGAAGGACTTTGGAAAGACTATATATTACCTGGCACGCGAACGTCTGTACTTGGAGAAGTTGGCGGCAAGGATTGCATGACACAGTGGCTCGCTGGGGAGGTCAAGGTTTCCTCCATATATTGGGGCGGATTGCTGACAAAAGGAGGCAAAGTGCAGTCACAGGTAATAAAAGGAGACTGAGGTACAAGTAGAAAGCCTCCACGATTGACGAACTAACAACTACTCTGATATCAACGAACCTAGGACTTCTCCTGGCCGCCTATGAGGGCAGTACTCTCAGTGGCATTCTCATCCTCACTAGCATCCACAGTGTGACTCTGCACCTGCAACTCACCACCATCAATCCCAGCAGTACTATCTTCGGTATGACCCTGCACCTCTACAGCACCACCCTCCACAGCAGCACTAATTTCTGCTTTAAATCTTCCCAAGGCTTCACCGTCAAAGGATGGCACTGCCCATGAAAAAGCAGTCGCGATAAACCATACAAATGCCATCAGAACACTACAAGCTGTCATGCCTCCATACGCAAACATGGCACCAGGAGTACTTGACCCATCTGGAGCGAACAGCGGGGGCAATTCGCTAAAGACCTTTTTGACTAAAGTGATGTAGATAGATGACCACTGTTCTGCGGTTAGAGAAGCTGCACTTCGATTTGCATGAGCAAAACTTACAACCAGTGTCAAATTGGCAGCCGATATGATCGAGCGAGACAGTTGGATGCGGAGCTATATTGAAGTCAGCGCAAGGATTCATATCAATGACTGACAATATAACAAGGTATAAATAGGGTATCGAAAGAAAATCCATACACAATCTTGTGTATCCCATTGCAGCATGGTATTCTCCCCATGGCACTCCTGGACAACATAGATCTGGTTCACAAGGGCAAAGATCGAATAAATCGTGGCGATGCATGGTGCGACAAACCAGAAAGTGGTCAAGAAGGACGATGTTGTTGCGCCGGGGGAGGTGAAAGCCCACCAGATTGTGATGCTGAGCATCACGAGGTTGAGGAAAATCTCAAAGAGGATTTTCGCGCAGCGTTTCGGACTCGTCATCGTGGAAGGCAGGATATCCGAAGTGTTGGTAGTTTCGTAGTAGAAATCCGGATGGAAGACGATTGTTGTGCGAAGGCTACATAAGGCGCTGGTGCGGTTGAGAGGTAGGTGAAAGGGTTTGCCTAGGTGAGCCAAGGATGTGGGGGTGGAAGAAGTTGATTTGAAGAAGTATAAGAAGCCTTCTTTTATGCCACCAGAACTCGCTAAGTTAGCGCGACAATAGACACGCGCCGGAAGCACGTCATCAAAACTCATGGGACATCCTTATTTAGTTTAAGACTATTGGCTTATAGTTAGCATTCGCATGAGGAATGCCCTCGATTCATTGTAAGAAAGTAGTCCCGGGGTCCTATACTTAAGAACAACTGCCCGCCTAGCTCTAAAACACCACAAAGGAGATTGTAAATACTTAGCAAACACAATTCCATTTTGCGGAAAAAGGTTTCTAGTCTTTGTAGCAGCAGTATGCGAGGAGGATTCTATAAATTGAGTGTACCGGTCGATTCACAGGCGCCATTAATATAGTGGGTTCGGATTCAATAGAGTATGATGCAGGTAGTAGAGCCTGTTATTAATGTGTTTGTGTATGCTTTGCATGGAATGAATATGGTGCTTATACTTACCTTGCAACGAGGCCTTTGCAGGTCTTGCTGAGGCTGACAAAGTGGATGTTATAAACTTCCGTGTTGGTGGCATTTTTCGTTTTGATTAAGGATGCAGAAAGTCCTTGCACTTGGTGTTTTCAGCTCTTACTGAGATTGACAAGTTAGATAGCATGAATTATGTAGTGATCTACGAGCAAGTGCACGAAATCGCAGAAGTCGGTGCTGGCTTGCAAATGGCACCAAATGCAGTAAGAGTCATGGGCCGTTTCGGCTCACTGGAACAGATCATGGACAAATCGAATGTATTGGAGAGGAATAGCCTAAGAAGATGGCAAAACGACCAAGAACTAGGGAGGGAGAGTTGATGCCTGCTGTAAGTCCATTTTTCCATAACTGGTTGGAGCGGGCCCAGGAGGGGAGATTGGACGAATGTTGAGTGAAACAGACAGGCTACAAATACTACGCCCCGGTCTCCGTCATCCATCGGGGAGATTTATAATCCATCCGAGTCCTATTCGCCGTGCGCAAAGCCGGAGTCCCGATCCACCTCAATTCCAAGATCGTAGCCGCAGATTCGTCTTTCGAAGCCCGAGTACAACTTACCGCTGGAGAATGGGTTCAAGGAGATGTGGTGATTTGTGCAGATGGCATCAAATATTCCACCAGCCAGCAAATGGCTTCTGCTCACGGCGTGAAGGATCATTTGCGTCCTACTGGCGACGCGGCATACCGAGTCCTCATACCAAAAGACAAAATGCAAGGCGATAAAAAGGCCCTGCAACTGTTGAAGGAGAATGTTGGTATGCGAGGGATGGGTCCAGGAGGTCATATCATGTCGTATCCTATCAAGAACAACACCGTATATAACATGGTTCTTTCGCATCCTGCGAAACCATCTCAAGATCCAGATGAGGAAAGTTGGACTAGCAAGGGTGATAAGAAAGAGATGATGGATTTTTATAAAGAATGGAACCCTTTGGTCAAGGATCTGCTTTCTTATGTTCCCGAAAGCGGGGTGATGGAATGGACGCTCAATTCTCATCGTCCGTTGCCCAGTTGGGCTGAGAACAAATGCGTCTTGATTTGTGCCCTCAGCATGGCCGGCAAGCTGGTTATCGATCCTGCCTTGAGGGTGTATGAATTTGTGAGGAAGGAGAGGGGCAAAAAGATATAGAATAGTGCGGCGACGACTAGAACTTCCCTGCACTTACCAGATGGCAAGGAGCAAAAGCAGCGAGATGAAGCAATTGCTGGAGCCGGTAAGGGTAAGGGTGGCTATAATCCGAATTTGTGGGCGGACTCCGAGTGGCAGGATTTCATTTGGGGTAAGCATTTCCCACCTTGTTTTGCTCCAAGAAAAAATTATTAATATACCACAGGAACGGATGTAATGAAGGACACCGTCGTGAACTGGAGCAAGTTGGCTGCGAAAGTGAAAGGGCATCGTCTAGAGAATTTGAACGCCACCTTATATTAGCTTGAAAAGTTAGGCTCAAATGTCCATTCTACAGTGGCTGGCTTGAGCTGCAAATTATTACTACGGACATCACCATGTGTCAAGTTTCGAGACATTGACGAAAGCCTACGGGCGAGATCGTTGTGTCGCGTTCCACGGCAGCCACAGTGCATGATGCGGGGTCTCCGACCCGACCCTTCAGCCGCTTCAGGCACCTCGACCCCTGAATACCCCCACCAAAGCCATCCACGTTCGCTAACCGACGCCCAATTTGACGACGCTATCGATATACCAGATCCACATGGCTGAGATAATTGAAAGCTGAAAAGGTCGCGGCGACCAAATCGGTAAGAAAGAACTTCTTTGCTGTGCGAAGTATCAGACCCCCAAAAGCATATATATTGTAATTTGTCTGCATCAATTGAATTCCAGAACTGCTGGTCAATACTCGTTTGTCTTCAAACGCCACCATTATTTTCTTCTTGTCTTTGTTTCGCATTGGTTCGAGTACTCAAATGCAAACATGGCTTTCAACCCCGCAGATACCCTATCAGAACTGGAACGGATAAATCAGCAACTCCTGAAGAGAGAGTATAGCGGGAAGGCTGTTACAAAGTTTGTGACCGAAATCAAACAGTCCATGCTATATCAATTCAGTGGATTCGAACTCTTATCCCCTACACCGACTGCTTTGGTCCTCCTCGGCGCCTGCTATGGACTGGCATCTACTCGGGAAGCTAGTGACATCAACCTCGGTTCTGTCAAGCCAAAGAACGGTTGGAAGCATCTCAAGGGTGCCGATACTCTACAGTCATGTCTCATATCAATTGGAGGCAGTGGCTCCAATTCATTTCGTATTGCCGAAAGAAACATGGACGCCATAGCAAATACCTCAAACGATTTGACTGAAACTGTAAGTCCACCAGGTCCCCTGAAATTAATCATAGAAAAGAGTACTCACAATCGAAAAGATCAACACCGTAGTTCGGTTGACGCAGCAGCTTCCCGACCGCGCAGAAGAGATGCACTATAAGCTAAAGCTGCTCCAAAGTCTTTCCAACCACTGTTTCGAGTACGCCGAGACCGCAGAGAAAGGATTTGATACCTGGCTTCTCAGCGTGGGCGAGCTTCACACAGCCTTTGTTCAAAAGTTTGGCGGAAGTGAACGCGCCATTGTATCTTCCAAGATTCAGGCCGAGATTGAGTCTACAAATCAGAATGAAGAGAGGGAGTATGTGGAGATGGTGGCGAACACATTGTCGAAATCTCTAAACATGGTGGAGTCCGCATTTCAAAATGCTAATAACGATATTCCCGCGGGTGAATAGCCCCCAAAATCTTACCTCACAAGAAATCTGGGCTTTACTAACTCTGATGATAGGCTGGGATTCTTGCGCGAAGGGAGCAATAAACAATATCGCTCAGGCAGCACCTTCAATTGTTTCTCAAGCCCTTCCCGCTATGCTTAACGGCAGAAAGAACGATTCTTGTCGCAGTTCGGGGCTTACACAGAATGTCGAGGCAGCCCCGACTGACCCTGCATACTCCGCTGCTCCTCTTCTGGCGCCGTTTCTGAACAGCTTGTACTCATACTTTACGGAAGGTCCTAACAAGAGTGTTGACTGGACCAAGCTCACCAATGACAGCCTTGCATGGCTTCTCAAAAATATCACGCAGCAAGAGAAGCTAGCACAGCTCGGAACGGAACAACCCAGCGAGGATCTCAAATCAGCCTTCGTCAAGACGATCAAAACTATTGAGGCTATGAAGTCCTCTGACGTGTCATCGGGTGGCACTGCTACCACGACAATCAAGGGCTGGCAAGATGACATCAAGCACGCCAAGGCTACCGTCTTGCAATTGGAAACAACCGCCAAATGCTTCCCAGGATCATCCGCCGGTACGCCTCAGCTACGAAACCTTAAGGTGGAGGCTCCTAGATCAGAATACTCGACTCAAATTGCTGCTCTGAATGCGGCAACTGAGAAGCAGAGAATCGCCCAACAGGCTTTGGACACTACACAGCAGAACTACCAAAAATCTACGGACGGCTCTCTCAAACTACTACAGGAGTTTGACGCGATTCAGACGAAACTTACTGAACTTGAGGCCCAGAATCGGACGCCCGAACTTGTCAGCGCTATCCTCAATAATTCCATAGTCACCATCGCGCAGCTCAGAGCTCAAACCAACAAACTCAAGACGTTTTTTGGAGCATTGTCTGGGTTGGTGCGCAACTTGCTACAAAAGAAACTCGACGGATTCGGCGAGAAGGTTGAATCCGACACGAACGGAAGACCACTTCGCAAATGTGACATGGATATTGAGGTCATTTTCAGCAGCACTCTTCAGATCAAAGCATATTTCGAACTGCTCCAAGCTGTTGCGCGCACGTACAGCGAGATCAATATGCGGCATCTTCTACCTGGTATAGAACTGGTTTCTGAACTGAGCCAGGTCATGGATAACCCCGATAAAATGCGCAGCAGGCGGGCTAAACTCCAAAGTTGGGCGACAGACGCTTCTAAAGCTATTGCTCAGACAGGTACAGACTTGCAGAACAAGACCAAGGAGAGTCTAGAAGAACGAATAGGGAACTTTTCTGAGCAGAATGAGATGCTACAAAATGCCGGAGTTGTACCTGATCCATTGTTTGCAGCAGCTATAAAAACAGGAGCTGCCACTATCACAGAGCATGTTGGAAAGAATTCACCACAGCACTTGGCAATCCAGATTGATTAGTTGGGGATGATTTGAAGAGAGGATTGCAATGAGTTTTGGAAAATGGGAATTGGGGGAGTCGAGCTTCTTTTGGCGTGGGGACAGAGGTTCTGTCATTTTAGAAACGTTGTGGCAGGGGTCAACTTTCAGGGGCAGAATTTTAGCAATACAGCCAAGAAGCGAGATTTTCAGGGGCTAACCCCACTATCGTATCATTACAACTCGAACGTCAACCGCTGTAATTACACTTATCTCTTTATTATCTAGTAGACTTCGCCAACTTTACAACCCAATCCCCTTGAGAAACAAAAATTTATACTGTTATACACCGAGCGCGCTTTACTATATTTGTTGTGAATCATGTGATATACGCTTCAGGCTAAGCTTCCCTGCTCAGCCAAGAAGTGCGGACTTTAATCTAACAGCTCTTGGCTTCAACGCCCACCTTCCAGATCAAGGTGCAGCTTCTGCACTCCCAAATCACAGCTTCCTCAAAACCCTCAACGGCTTAAACCCAAAACTATGTACGATGTACGACTTCGGCAATGTAATATGCAGCTTACCGGAGGTGTCCCGGTGGCCCCCCTGAGAACCGTTGCTGTGAAATGCGGTTGCCCGCCTCCAATGTCAGACCCATGACCACAACACCGTTGGGAAAAGCGGTCAGGGTATAAGATCGTCAGGTACCACGAATATCAAGCCAACCATAATTCTCCGGGGAACTTCTTCTCCGCACGCACCGCTATTTAGTATTCACCCATTTCTTATCGTCTTGGCAATAGAGATCCGTCCGTACGCCAGTATCCTGGGAGCTACCTGGGTAGATGCTTGTCACGATGCTTGGACCTGGTCTTTTTAGCCCAATTCAGCAGGTCTTGAACAGTACCTGGGTGAATAGATAAATGCCAAGAATGGGGCCCGGAATGGCGACAAAATATATATATCAAACATGTCGCCGGAAAGCTTCTTCTACAACCAAGCCAAGCCAAGTTCACAACGCCCAACATGTTGTACGCATTGACAACTCTTCTCTTGGCCACTGTCGTAGCAGGGGCATGCGATGCCGACAATTGTCTCCGTGCTCTGAGGGCAACCCAAACTCCAGGTCGTCTCGAGGCAGCTCAGTCGTTCTGTGCAACCTTTACCCAGACACCCGTTGCTGCCACGGCAATTCCAACCTATGCTGCCGATGCTTGCAAGCTGAACCAGAATGGCAACCAGACTTTCCGGATCTCAAGCGCTTGCAGATGTATCGCTGCCACCTCGACGACATCTGCAACCAGCATCTCGAGTGCAACGGGAGGGGCTTGCGCGACTGTGAGCAGTCTGGCTGCCGCTCAGAGAGCCATTTCTCCAGCTGGTAAGTTCGATCTCACGCGTGACGAATCAGGCTAATTTGGATTCAGCTACACCAACCATAGCGGCTTCCTTGGCCCATGATTGCTTGAACTCGATTCCATTGAACAAAACTGCAGCCATTGAATTGGTTGATTCCATGGAGCCGTATCTTGAGTGGCAAAGTGGTAAGTCAGCCTCACTGTTTTGATCGTACCCGGCTCACCTTGGTCAGATTCTGCATACAAGAAGGACCCCCCTGCAGACTACTTCTACCCACCTCATGATATCTTCGGATACCTTGCCTCTGTAAAGGCCAATCTTGAAAAGGATGTCTATGCAAACGAGTACGAGTTTCAAGAAGACTTGTACAACGTCTTCGCAAAAGCTCACGACGGGCATTTCGTTTTCTACCCCGACGCTTTGACGGAAGCCATCGAATGGGGAAGACAGCGATCTCTGGTATCCGTCAGCAAAGACGGATCTGCATTGCCTCAAATTTTCCTCTACGGTATGATTTCCATCAATTTTCATCACGTGCTGGATTGTTGCTAACTGTCTTCAGAGGACGTTACTTCTTCGCCAGCAACTGCTTCTGTGGTTACTCTGATCAACGGCATTGATGCAGCAACATATGTAGCTGATTTTGCGTACACTGCTTCGTTCAACCAGGATGCAGACGCCGCTTACAACACTATGTTTTTTGAGAAAGCATTTGTAGCAGGTGCTGTGTCAAAAGGATACTTTGGTGGTGGAGGTCGTATGAGGTTTGTGATTTTCTCTGAAGTCAATTAAACCCCTGTACTTATTTTTCCAGGTACATTTACCCCGGTGCAAATACCACCTTCGCGTTCGAAAACGGAACAGTCCTCACATTGGAGAACGTTGGTAGAGTCAAAGGCGATTTTACAGGGGTCACAGATGGCTCGACATTTTACAGCAAATTCTGCTCTGGAACAACAAGCGCGTCTGGTCAAGCTGACGCCCTGAGTGCCGCTGATGCTGCTGACGTGGTTGCTCCTGGATATCCTACACCGATTGAAATCACAAACGATGATATCGTCTCAGGCTACTACCTCGACGGGGAAGGATTCGAAGATGTTGCAGTCATCAGCTTACTGGCTTTTGAGTCCGAGAGCCCTCTTGAGTTCCAGCAAGTCGCCCAGAAGTTCTTCGCCGATGCTATAGCAGCCGGAAAAACCAAGCTGGTAATCGATCTCAGCGCAAATGGCGGAGGCTACATCCTTCAAGGTTATGACCTCTTCCGACAACTGTTCCCAGATGTTGTCCAAGATGGATTCTCCCGACTCCGAGAAAGCGACGCTCTGCTTGCAATTGCCAAGATATACTCGGACTACATCCCGGCAGATTACGATCCTGCAACGGCATCTGCAGATCTCATTGGCCTCTACGAAAACTTCTTCAACTACCGGTACGACTTGAACCTCACCAATCAGCCGTTCGAATCCTTCGATGCCAAATTCGCCCCCCACGTATTCCAAGGTGACGACTACACCAATATTCTGCGATGGAATCTCGATGACCTACTCACTACGAGCAACACGACTTTTGGACTGGGCACGGATATCACTGGGTATGGCAGCCGCAAGAATTTCACCCAGCCCTTCAAAGCAGAGAACATTATTATGCTGATGGATGGATACTGTGCCTCGACTTGCACTCTCTTCGCAGAAATGATGCATATTCAGGGAGGAGTAAAGACCATTGCAATGGGCGGTCGACCAAAAGTTGGACCCATCCAAGGAGTGGGCGGAATCAAGGGAGCTCAGATCCTCGGCTGGGGAGACATTTACGGCAATGCCCAAGAAGCATTATCCCTTGGCACAGCAACTCCCGAGCAAACGGCCGCATTGAATCGCTTCTCGAACTTACCTGTCACCCGAGCTTCCAGCACCGGCATCAACGTCAGAGATCAAATTCTGCGCGATAATTTGAACGACGGTCTCCCGGCTCAGTTCGTTGTCGAGGAGGCAGATTGTAGGTTGTATTATACACTACCGATGATCACTGATGTTACTGCTCTTTGGAAGAGTGCTGCGGCTGCCGCGTTCAATGGTGGGCAGTGCGCTGCTGGAAGTCTGCCAAAGAGAGGTGTTGAGCGAAGTGTGGGGCAAGGTGTGAAGAAAACTGCAGCTTTGCCTCCTCGGCGGAAGCCGACAGTCAAGAGAGACTTGCAGAAGGATCCTGCCTGGGAGTTGAGACATGGCAGGAAAGTAATTGCCTAGACATGAGTAATAAATAATACATTCTCCCCCTTCTCAAGCACTATACATTTGATTTTTCCAAATTCGTCGCCCTTTCACTCTCCCGAGAATTGGAAAACCCAAACCTTCCATAGGTATCAAAAAGTAGGTATCGTGCCTGATGTCGTGCAAGAGGGCCTTCCTCTGAACCCCTAGATCTAGATTCGCGACGTGTTTTGTGGGCTTGCAGTTGACACAAGCTTTGCCAAGGCTGCCAAAAGGGGGGGGGTTTCAGCCTACCGAGCTTCAACTCCCGCCATCGCGCTATCAAAAAAACAAACCGAAAGACTTCCCCGGAGGATTGGTTCAATAGAATCAATACTAGCAATTCAGTCTGTATCCTGATGCTTGATTAAAGGTCCTAGAGTGGATGCACGCGATCAAATTCCTTGAAAAGAGCGGGATTGAAGTACAATGCCCATTCTAGCATACCCAGGGAAAGACGATTGATGGGAGGTTATCTGGTGGACCTCATAGACTCAGCGATGTTGATAAGCAGGGCGCTAGTTCTAACATGTAAATCACGGAAAACTCGGCATCGATCGCTGACAGCGTTGATCTTATGGCCGAGATCATGTGCCTTCATACCTAAAGTGAAAGTGCCCCGCCTTGTAGCCGATTCGAACAATCGGAAAGCTCGGAAGAATTCACGCTTCTGCTTACCGTACTTTGACGGGTTGTGGTTGTGACCTCCCTCAACGGGTTACAACGGATTTCATTGAGGCGGCAATATACCTTGCCCCAAAAGTGCTCCCAAAAGACATTTGAGTCTTACCCCTCCGCTCAATTTATTTTCGTCTCCATTCGAACAGTGGCAATGGAAGAGAAACCATTAACCGTCGAGCATCCCACTGGGAATAAAGCTAGGGAGGATTCCCTCGGCTCCCCAGATCCCCCAAGCTACACCGTTTCCACCTACATCAAACCACAAGGTCGTAAAACACATGACCCAGCTGTCACATTCGAAGAGTATTACTACTACGCGCAAAAGACAAGAGAAGAGGAAAAGTTGTTTGAAACGCCAAGTACGAGCTGGAAACATGTTCTGCTCAAGAAGAAAGCTGAGCCTGAAGCTATCAATGAGGCGCCTCAAGACGATTCCTCGAACACCCTCACGGCGCAGAATTTCGCAAATCGCGCGAATAGACTTGAAATTTCGGACGAGGAATGGGCGAAGGCGAGCCGTACTTTGAGAACAGCGTCGTGGGGTGCTTGTGAGTGTTTCGTTAAAGCTTGAATGCAATTCTAATCGTAATCAGGTTTCTATTTGATCACCACGGACATTCTAGGGCCGTACAGCGTGGGCTTTGCAATGGGAACTTTAGGGTGGGGGCCAGGTGAGTACTATTCTGGCCTCTCCATGCATCAATAAAAGTTTAACAAAACAACTACATAGGCATCGGTCTCTTCACAGTCTTTGGCTTCATGGCTGGGTACTCTGGGTATCTACTCTGGCGTGTGTTTCTCGGCACCGATAGTTACCAATTTCCAGCGCGGAACTATGGCGATGTTGCATATAGAACGTGGGGCGCACCAGCTCGACACATCACTAACTTCATCCAAGCACTCGGCCTCCTTCTCATTCTCGGCCAAGTCACCATCCAGTTTGGCGAGAACATCTCCCAGGTATCGATGTTCAAGTTATGCTACGTCGTCTGTCCCGTGCTTTTTGTCGTCGCCGGCTTTTTCATGACCCAGATTCGGACTCTGAAAAACTATGGCTTGGTTGCCAATTTCGCTGTTTGGTTGAACTTGCTGGTCATCTTCATCTCCATGGGTGTTATCGCAAATTCGGCGCCAAACTACGCCATCTCTACCTTGGGATCAGCTGGCAGCGCTGTAGATCCCGAAACCATCAAACCGGACGCAGCCGGTAACTACCCACCCGTCATCCACTACAACAGTCTCCCCCCAAACGGCCTCATCGGATCCGTCAACGGCTTACTTGCAGGCGTATTGGCCTATGCGGGAGCACAACTCTTCGTGGAGTTTATGGCGGAGATGAAGCGGCCTACAGACTTCATCAAAGCCATGTGGGGAGCGCAGTTCTTCATTTACACCGTCTACCTCGTCTACGGTTGTTTCGTGTACCATTTCCAAGGCCAATACTCCTTTAGCCCGAGCTATCAAGGCGTCAGCATTTACGGATGGCAGACGGCGGGGAATATGATCTCTTTGATTGCTGCTTTGATATCTGCGGGCCTGTATGGCAACATTGGCATTAAAGTCTTTTACAACAATATCATGATCGACGTCTTCAATACGCCTCCGCTCACCACAGCACGCGGGAAATTACTGTACGCCTCTATTGTCCCCATCTGGTGGATTATTGCCTTCGTCATCGCAGCCGCAATCCCGGACTACTTTGGGTTCGTCAGTGTAATGGCTGCGTCAACACTCCTGAACCTGACGTACACGCTGCCTCCGTTCTTCGCTTTGGGATTTGATATCCAGAAGAATGCTATGCGGGCAGGAGAAGGGTTTGATCCTACCACTGGAGAAGTGAGAAGAGAACACTCTACCATCAAACGATGGGCGCGTGGTTTCTTCAGCGGCGGATTGTTCCAGATTGCTATCAACGTCTGGCACGTCGTTTATTTCTTGGCTTCGTTGTCGATGTGTGGACTCGGGATGTATGCTGCCATCGAAGGTAAGATGGGACGCCCAAATATCATGCCCCCAAACTAATTACTGATTTGTGCCCTAGGTATGGTTGCAGTGTTCAAGAATCCACAGGTGACGTCTTTTTCGTGTCGCTCGCCCCTTAATCTTAATGCTTGAGTAATGTTTGCTCGAAGGTGAGATGGAAAGTTGGAGTGTGCTGGAGAGTTTTGAGGAGGAACGCATCTTTTGAAGACTCAAACTGAACTGGCTGAGAATCATAGAGATGGATAAAGGAGCTCGTAGAATAATATGAGTAATTGAATAGGCTCAGTAACAGTAAAGCTTTCTCCGGAAGTTGAAGTCATACGCACCAGTCCAACCCCTCTAGCCCCGCGGGATCTGACCCTTCGTCGCTTCCAAGACTCTTCAAAGACATACGCCAGACTAAGAGACATCGCCAGTTATATCGGATTCATGGATGAGATCGAGTTTCTAGCACGCGAAAGAGGCTCTGAAGAATAAGCATGGATGTTTGTGCGGGCTGGCCACTCACGACGGCCCGAACCGGACTGTGAACTGTATTCGGATTCAAAACTTGATCAACAACGAACGAAAAGATGCAGTCGAAGCAGTCATAACAATTCAAAACACTCCCCAATTCTGGACGTTAATATATAGTCCAGACTCCGCACGCTCTTGCTCAGCAATAAACATCTTCCGCAGAAACGACTCTCGGTCCCTCTCGAGCAACGCAGACGAAAATACCCCACAAGCTAAAGTCTCTACTACGAAAAATGGATCCAAGAACCAGGTCCGAACAATACATTTCCCACCGAGAGCACGCTCTTGAAAATCATATCCGAGATGTGCACAAGCTTGCGATCGAGCAACAACAACTCCTGGTACAGGAACAAAAGAAAAACACCACGCTTGGGGACCAAATCAGAGACCTCCGCACCGATAATGCTGGTATGAAGGCGGAACTCAGAGCAACAATTACAGCGCTTCAGACGGCAAATAAAGGGCTGGCGGAAACTAGTGCTCGCAGAGTCAGGAATCTCAGACCCACGGGCACCGATCGCTACCACGCGGACCGCCAACGAAGACCGTATGGCCCGAGAGTTATTGGATCGAATCCGTGGAAGGAGGGAAACTACCACACGCCGTATGTTGAGGACGAGAAAGACATTGGAGATGAGCGAGTTGATTTCGAGACTAGGGTAGGGAGAGGAGCTGGGCGAAGCTGAAGAATCTTGCAAACCCATCCATCTTAGCTTGTTATCTGCGACCGCACAAGAAGGGATTTCCAAACTAGAACGACGAGTGGCAGGAAATTGGGAGCTGTGACTTCTGTGGGGTTTCAGCGCGCTTGCATGCTTGGAGAGTTGGGGTTCATGGAGGTTGCTCGATGAAAAGTCACAGAGGCGAGATGATACGGAGCAACTACAAACAGAGATGTCGGGCCAGACTAGAGGAGATAATGATTTTATTTTGCCCATACTTTCCGAGTTCGAGTTTGTGCAAGCAGTACGAAAAGAATATTAGGAGATCAAAATAGCAGCATCTGATTGGGCAATGACTCCACTTGGGAGTTGGGGATTGATTGTGGCCGTGAGACTAGTCATCCGAGGACCGGACTTCATGAAATGGAGCTCGTCCTGACTCTTCCCACACCAAAGAACGAGAACAAAAGATGGCAGAGTCATGTACCTGGACTGAGTTTGGAGGTAGTCAGGTGATGCTCTCCAATCTGACGGTGGCTTTCCGCTTATTGTATCCAGATCACTAGGTTTCAGACCGGATATCAACCTCTTGCAGCGGATATAGCACTAGCTTCTATCTTGCATCAATAATGGTGAGGAGGTCTCGAGGACGTGCATACCCCGCGGAGGTAAGGATTCAAAGATATGAAAGATATGGGAGAACCTGAGATATGGCCACATCTCAACATACCTACTGCAATCTCGACACAGGCGTCAGTGGCTAACTGGCTGCAGTAGTGAAGATAAGTGAGGGTTTAGAGTGTGGGGAAGCAGATGCGAGAGTGAAAGGAGGAAAGGGGGAAAGGGGGAAAGGGGGAAAAGGGGGTGATGGCATCCGGCAGATCATCAACAGGTCTGGATGCGAGGGAAGCGAGAGAGAGGAGAATGATTATGCCTAAAGTAGAAAGAAACTTAATTGAATACAGAAAGGTGCAAAAATGAAGCATCTCGTATCCAATCAAAATTCATTTTATTGTGCTTATTGATGTTAGTGAGATTCTGGCGGAGATGCTGCAGCCGGTGCCCCTCTCTCGCCTCTCTACTCAGTCTACTGGCTTTTAGCGCCAAATTTACTTTGGCTGTCCGAGGAAGTCACATCCACATCCACCATCGGACCGCACCCACCGTCTACAAGTAACGAGCATCGCCCTCCAGATCCCAATCTGCCTGGACAAGAGGCTCATCAATAACCTCATTTTGAGATTCCCTTCCGCATACTCTCTCAATCCCCCACCAACCGCCATCATGGACGCCGTACTCCGCCAGTCGAAGTCGATGTGCCCATTTTTG